>JAVDBV010063214.1:0-21385 GCA_032619315.1 Piper longum
TAAGTAAATATAATGTTAATAATAACAAATAATCATATAAACATTTATCATATATGATAAACATATAACAAAGATTAATAAATAATAATGAATAAATAATTAAATAAAATAATAATTAAAGAAAATTCATCATAACATTCAATCATGTTAAATAATGTGAATATGCATCTAAACTAATATAGAAGTTCTCGAATTACCGAAAATGACAGAAGAACGGACGAAAACGGTCAAAAATGAGCTGAAACGGACCGAACCAAGTTCAACCAGACCGAATCAAGCTGAACCAGACCAACCTGAATGGCCTGAACCAACCCGGGCTGGAAAATGGGTTGGGTTGGTTGGGAGGACCTGGACAGGCATACAGACTCGGACACGGATGCGAGCTGGCGGACTCGGGCATGACCACGCGAACGCGAATCGGGTTAACGACCTGAACAGGGGCGGTAGTGCCCGTCGCCGGAGAATATCGATGTCGGTGTGCGGCTGGGGTGACCGCCGGTCGGGATCGACAAAGGAGACGGCGGGAAAGGTGATGGCGATGACGATCGGAGGAGTACGGCCACTGGCTGGCTGGAAAACGGCCGGAAAGGCGCGGTGTCGCCGTCGGGTGCGGCGACGTTGCCGGCGGCGATCGAGGCCGTGGTGGTCATCATGGGTTGTCTCAAAATGTAGATCTAGGAGAGATGAAGTGGTGGGGGTGGTCGGATTTGCTGGTGGTGGCTCGCCGTCGCCGGAAAATGGCCCGATTGGCGGCAGTGGCGGTGGAAACCGACAGCAAAATCGTTGTCGCCAGCGACAACTGCAGCAACTCCGGTGCTGATGGTGGGTACGAACTCATAGCCGGCGGTGAGGTGATCACCATCGTACCGATGGTGTGGCCGAAGGCGGACTGGGGTGTCGCCGGCGGCTAGTCGATGTGGCGGCGGCGTAATAGTGAAATATTTCAAAATCATGGAAACTGATGGAAAACCAATGCATCAAGATAAAGCTGAGTGGGCGGCTGAGATCTCGCCACGTGGCATGATCTGGTCATCCAACAACTCGTGACCTAGTGGGAACCACCTATGGGTATATATATTATAGATATGGACGGAAAGTTCGGGTCGAGACTTATGGTGGTCGTCGTGGGTTGTCTCAAAATGTAGATCTTGGTGAAGGGAAGCTGTGGGGGTGGTCGGATTGGCCAGTGGTGGCTCACCGTCGCCGGAAAACGGCCCGATTGGCGGCAGTAGCGGTGGAAACTGACAGCAAAATCGTTGTCGCCGACGACGACTGCGGCGGCTCCGGTGCTGATGGTGGGTATGAACTGATAGCCGGCGGCGAGGTGGTCACCGTCGTACCGATGGTGTGGCCGGAGGCGGGCTGGGTTGTCGCCGGCGGCAAGTCGAAGTGGCGGTGGCGTAATAGTAAAAATTTCAAAATAATGGAAAACTTGGAAACCAATTGGTGAAGATAAAGATGGGTGAATGGCTCAGATCTTGCCACGTGGCACGATCTGGAAGCCTGACAACTCATGACCTAGTGGGGCCCACCTATTGGTACACACACTATATATGGCAGCAAGTTCGGATCGAGACCGTTCGAACTCGAAACTGACTCGAGTCCTGAAATTGACTCTATAAGAGGGAATCGATGTAAGAAGGCTAAATGCGCCTCGAACACTGAAGTCAATCAAACTGGGCCCACAGGGGCATAAATCGAGTGATCTAAAATTCCTATGATGTATGCAAATGATGTACCCATAAAATCCCAAACGGATACTAAACGCCGCAACGACCTAAATCTCGGCCTAAAATCTTGTCTAACACATACAAACAAATCCGTATACGTGAGTATATACTGATAACTCGTGATCTTATTACCTGCATATCTGGCATAATCAGCCATTATAACATGCTCATACGCCCATCTATGCCCATACTTATAATCTGAAACTAGATTGGCTCGATCTTGCTCGTACCAACTTGATATTGACCCAAATAGGGCAAAACTCAAATCGGATAAAACCCTAACAAAAAAATGGGGTTTTACAAGATAAAATAGATAGATAAATAAAATGATAGGTTGATTGATTGATTGGGGACTAGTGCATTTGACACATATGAGGTCGCATGAAGGAGCTTAGGTTCATGGGACTCTAGCATCTTCATGTATGGAATGTGGCTTTTTAGCTTATGATTGGTTGTGCTTTGTATATGTTTATGTATTTGCTTAGTTCCATTGATTCTATTATGAGTTATGGAGTATGTATCTGGACCGAGATACGCTATGTGATTCTAGAGAGGGAATTTTGTTATGCCTCAAACATGTTTTCTGATCTAGCTTGTGTTGGCCCGTCACTCCAATTACCAGGAAATCTCTGCTAAATTTAATCCATGCTTGATTGTCTTTTGTAACTCGAGTGCACACTGTCTATAGGATTGCTCCGGATTGCTCCCCAGGCACACGCGCTTCACTCTCGTTTCCATCTGAGCATCCTTGTTTTTGAGTGTGACTAGTGTTGCCTCGTCGTTTCTATATATGTTCAGGGAATACAATCAGGTTCCATTTTTTAACACCTCACACGAGCTCGTTATGACTTAGGATTATCGAAGCGATTCACTTGTTAAAGTGGTATTACACTCTACCCGTGTATGTTCTTGAAGGTAAGACGACCTTTAATCCAGTGTTATCAAAGAACTATCACACATTACTATTTTTTGTGCGAGGGAGACATCCCCTAGCAATGGAAAATATTGTCAGTTGAAATTTGAGAACGCTCATTAAAAGGGTGCCACGCCAAATCTATTGACCTTGGCAATTGATATTGTCACATCCAGTTGTTTTTGTTTTGGATTCGTTTGGTTGGCACGAAAATATTATAAATAACATGAAAATTTTAAAATGATCACTTTACTAAAATTAGATAAACATAGTATATTTTATATATATAATAATATGAACTAAATTTTTTTTATCTAAATTAAGTATAATTATATTTAAGTGAAACTATAAAATAATCATTATTACTTTGGAGCGCGTCACCCATGTACACTTCCATATGCAATTAATATTTATTCTTTTGCTTATCGTAAGGATCTAATTGATTGTCCTAAAATCACATGAAAGAAATATAAAATTTGGAAATAAAAAATTTCCTAGTGTTTAGTTTTCTAAAAATTTAGGTAAAGGAAAGTTTGTTTTCAGTCCAAACAAGTTTACGTAAAAATTATACATAGAAGTTTTTCTGGAGAAAAAAATAGAAATTATGAGAAATGACAGCAGGCACGCATGAGAAATAAATATTTATTGTTCATCAAAATTTCCTACTATCCTTACGGGTGAATGAAATCTTTAAAATTTTCATGTCATTTTACTTCATTATATTTTTATTTCTTATGAAATTATTTTTTTTATTTTACATTATTTTCATGCTAATCAAACTAACCCTAAGATATAAGAAAAGGAGGGAATTTTTTTTAGATATAAGAGAGCACATGGGGTGTCACACTTAAAAGTGATCATAATCAATTTAAATATAAAATAAAATAAACATATATTAAGTTTTCTTAAAACTATATTACTTTTAGTAAGGTTGACCATTTTAAATTTTAATGTTATTTACATGTATTTTATACTTACCAAATGAAGCCTTAGAGAACTACTAAAATATGAGTTTATTCATCTTCAAATAAGAAATTAAGGAAATAATAATGATAATAATAATAATACTAGTAATAACAATAATAATAATAATAATAATAGAATAATAATAATAATAAATTAAAGACCGCCATTCAACATGAAAGAAATATGCATAGCTAAGGATTTCTCTTTTAACTCGGTTGAAGAGTGAAGTTTGAGGAATTAAAACTATGAATTAGTCCATACACAACTAAGACTTGAAGATGAGAGAACACTCAAGGTGATGTAATAGTAGAGCTCTAAGTAATGTTTTACATATAATTAGGTAAAATGTCGCATTATGCACGAATTATATTATAAATAAATTTTAATTGTATGGATAAATTTTTGTTTAATAATAAGGAGATTGAATATAATAATATAATATCTTAAATATAATTCTCATTGACTTTAAAATAGATCCGAATGAAAAGATAAAGTATAATAATTTGGTTTATTATGTTTTATTTTTTTGTATTTTTATTAGTTAAATCTGTTACCTTTAATGAGATATTAATATTAAATTTCCTTTTTATTAATATAAAAAAATAAAAATAATAATAATAATAATAATAATAATAATAATAATAATAATAATAATAATAATAATAGATTTACCTCGAGAAGACCATGTGACGAATGCATATTAGTAAGACAGCTCTTACAAATTACAAGCAAGGCCTAAATGTTATACTTTAGACATGGGAAATAATGTTTCTAGAGATGAACTATTAAGATAGCAACATAGATGACAGAAATAGACAATTTTACAGCAAATACAAAATTTTTCTGAACTACTTTTTACGCAATTTTGTACAGCAGAAGTTACTATACACACTTAGCATTGAGGCAAATATTGTTGAAGGCACTGTTTCAACTTCTGAAACGTAACTGGCTTTGATACGAATGAGTCCATACCATTTGCAAGACATTCTGCAGCGCTCTCTGCCAATGCATTTGCTGTCATCTGCAACCAAAAGCAACTAGCATTACATTGAGTGTCATACTTCTTCCATAAATTCCTTAAAAAGTAGAGAGCAAAAACCTCTAAACAGGATTGAGATCCGATAATGGAATGTAAAGGCCAAATGAGGATCAAAATTTTCATTCGTTTTGGTTAAGGGGCTATCTTCAAGACAACATACCGCAATTATTGGAATGTGTCTCCTCAAAGTTGAAGCAATATGATCACTCCTTTCCTCATTGATACATGCGTTGTCTAACTCAATACCAGCCTCCTTAAGTGCAACCCAGTTACCATTCTCCTCAAATGAACGAATTAACCTTGTTGCTTGAAGCCCATCCATAACTGGCATGCAAACATCCTGCAATGAAGTAAAATATTTGTTTGGTTTAATTCAACAACAGCGCAAAATTGTTTGCAATAGTATATGAATATGTGAAATTACCATAAGTATAAGGTCGTAGTGTCTATTTTGTACGGCACGGATCGCTTCCAATCCATTGTTGACAACATCTATGGCATGACCTATCTGTTTCATCATGGACTGCGTAACCATAATGTTGATCTTATTGTCTTCTACAAGAAGAATTTTTGGTTGGCATATAGCTTTTGTTAGTTGTGGAGAGCATTGATGGGTCTTTTCTCCAGAATTCGAAACATCTGAGCTTCTTTCCTCTGAACTACGTTTTGCTAACAGATTGCAATTCTCTTTAGAGGCTTTGTGACCATTTTGAGTGTTTTCAACTGTGTGAGAATTACTTCCACACAAAGCAGGTCCTTGATATCTGCTCATAACCAGACCATTTGTGTTTCCACGTTGAGATTCTCCTCTTACATTGAAAACCTTATTATCAACATTGACTTTATCTTTCGTGCAACATTCATTTTCCGAAGAGGCCTCAGTTGTATCAGCAAGTGAACAATAACTGTCCATTGATAAAGACTCTCTTGAAGAGGCAGATGTCACTTGTAAATCATCAAATTCGTCAATGGCAGTATTGCCACTTGATAGCTGCTTAATTCGTGGCATGGATCCAACACCTCCAGATATGGAACCTCTTGCAGATGGTTGGAAGCTAAAGTATGCATCAGAATCACACTCAGCATAATCATCTGACATGGATTCATTGACTCGTGCTTCTTCAAGATCGTCAGAAGGGTCTGGTTTTGGGGACACTTTGCAGGGGATCACAAACGAAAATGTTGAACCATGATTTTCTTGGCTGGTTACTGTTAGATGGCCTCCCATCAGCTCAACCTATGGAATATGCCACATGTAAGTGGGATACATGTAGAACATGAAGTACTTGATCTAAGCAAGAATGAGTTCAGAAGCTGTAATTTTTTACAAAGTGAAACTACTAATTGACCTATTCACAAAGCTGCAAATGTCTACTTTAAATAAATTTCCCTGTTCTTTATCTACGATGGCAATAGATAAATTTTTCTAGATTTAAGTTCATTTGCACCTTTTCTTAATCAATTTCATTCTCACTTTTTTTTTAATCTCCATTGACAACAAAGTTTTTTGTTTGCCAATATCAGTAGATCAATATTCCGCACCAGAAGGAAAAACAATTTACAAAAGAAAGTGGAAATACTAAATGCAACTTACCAGTTGCTTGCAGATTGCAAGCCCCAAACCTGTCCCACCATATTTTCGTGCATGGTCTGCTCTAACTTGCATGTATTTTTTGAACAGAGTTGGCAAAGCCTTCTCTGTTTCATAAAATTAAAATATTATTCACAAATATGCACTTTGGATGAATATATAATGTATCCCATCTAAATGCTAGAATTTCATAAGTAATGCACTTGTATACTAGATTGCCATTTCAAGGCTTAGGAATAACTTTGGAGCATACCGGGAATGCCAATCCCTGTGTCATATACATCACAACGCAGCCAAACCATTTCATTATATGGAGTGTGATGCACCTCAGTATCCTCATTCATCATTAGACCAGACATTTTAGTCGAAGTGATTTCTTCATTTTCAGTATCACAACACAAGTCAAGATCGTCCCTACTTTGATTAGGGCTAGCTTTAACAGTTGAGTTTTCACCAATTCCTTCTTGGCACGAGATGAAAGATTGATGCCAGTTCCCCAATTCAATATGTTGTCTTGGAACAACATGAAGCCTAATCCCGACCTTCCCCTCATGTGTGAACTTGACTGCATTGCTGCAAGATTTTGAGTAACAATTTGAGAATGATAGTATTGGGCAAAAGACTGCTAATAAAACACAATGGCCATTGATATAATACATAATGCGAACAAAAAAAAAAAAAACTGTTTATATTAACCTGAGCAATTCTCACCTGATTAAGTTTGTCAGAATTTGCCGAATCCTTAGCACATCACCAATAATCTAAAAGAAAGGTTTATCATTTAACCATCAAAAGCTAGATTATGCAATGCCAATCAGACAATTTTGACAAGCAGTAAAATTAGTTAAATGAATCAAAGATTATCAAAGTTAGGATCAGAGCATTGAAATTCTTAACAAGAAGTGACTGCACAAATGGCACATTTAGTTCAAATTTTCCATAACAGCCGAATGAAAGTCAGTGGAATTTTTTTATCGCCATAGCTATTTCTGAAATTCATTTGCCTAATTCTTCTTAGTCGATGTGTTTGAATGTGGAACTGATGTTCTTTCTCTGTAAAGGTCAAATACATGGATACTTGCATTTCTAGTTGTTGACTGAAGATTAAAAAATAAAGTTCTTTTCTGTCAGATTAATGAACTAAGGATGAGCCATTTGGTAAAATCAAAGATAGATAACAAATATCCAGGCAATTAAGTTTACCTCAACAGGAACTTCACTAGCTACGAGGCCATCCAAGCTTAATTTCTTTTGAAGAGATGCTGCAGCAGTCTGAAGCACATGCCTTACCACCTCACGTGGCCGGAATTTAGTTGCCTCCAATTTCATGACTCCTACAAATAGTAAAGCAGATAACATATCTTCAGTGAGAGAAACTAACAATCAGTTTCCTCACATAAAATATTTTTTTTATGTTCAAGTAAAGAACCTCTACTAATGTGCTATACAATTCCAACAGGCATGTATACAAACCTGATTCAACCTTCGAAAGGTCGAGAATGTCATTGATTAGTTGCAACACTAAATCACCAGATGATAACATAACATCCAAAAGCTGGCGCTGCTCATGGTCTAGCTTTGTATTGGCAAGAATCTCAGCCATGCTAACCACACCAGAGAGGGGAGATCTTATCTCATGTGACATGGTAGCCAGCACTTGTTTGGCGCGCATAGTTTCCTCTAAAACATAAAATATTAGATCAAATATGCTTATGTAAATAAAAGACAGATTATTGCTTCATTAAATGTGACTTTTATTGGGAGGTAAGAGGCAGAGAATTACATGCAAAATTGAGATGTACTATTTTTTACTTTACCTGTTAAGTGGATTGTTTTGTTGAGCTCAGTTTCCTTTGCTTTCTGAACAGCAATTTCTTCTCTGATCTTTGCCATTTTCTCTCTTTTAATGACCTGTTTTTTTCAACTCTGTATGAGTCCTAATATAAGAAGGGAACTGTCATAAGAAATGTCCACTTCCGCATCTATTGCAGAAAGTGGGAAGAACCAACCTGATCAGTTACATCCATTCCCATGTAATTTACACCTATAGTCTCTCCTGATTTGCTAAAAACTGGCTCTACATGTATCAGAAAGGTTTTTGATCCAAATAACTCCGTGTCAAATGTAATTTCTCTTTTTGCAGGTACCCCTCGCTCCATGACTTCTCTCTTGAAATCCTGAGACTCTTTGACACCCGCACCCGTGAATATTTCCACATCAGTTTTACCAATGATATCCTGAAATAGCCATTAGCGAACATTTAAAAAAAAAAAAAAGATGAAAAGATATGTTTGCACCTGTTGAAAAATTAGTGTTTATGTTCTGATACAAGTGAAGAGATATTAACAATTGATTACCTCCTCCTCCAGGCTTGGAAAATGATTGTATATGAACCGATAACGCATCTCTTTGTCCTATGACACAAGTCAAAACCGAAAATCAGCTTTCACTACTGAGCAAAGTTAGCAAATACAAGATTTTAAAACTAAAAACACTTGTACTCAGATCTTTCATGAAATAGCCATTGCATATGAAGCATCTGCACAATGATATCCCAGGTAACAGAGAAGAATAAAATTGCAGATGTTAACAACTGAATTTGCTATAATTAGAAAAAAAAATTCATCAAGCAATACAAACTGCAGCAAGAAATCCGTTAAAGTTGGTTTGAAAGACCATCATGGGAAAATCAATCTTAAGTTTCAAAGTCAATGAACAAAAAAACCACATGAGTGGGTGGAGAAGAAAGTACCAGATGGCCAATGACCACAGGTGCATTTTGCAGTACAAAATGCAAATAGTTGTCTGCTCTCTCCAAAATCTGAGACAGTTCTTCAACTGGGGAAGACTGTTTCTCCAAGTTCTTGATGTTATCCTGCAACTTCTCCTCCAGAATCTGTTCCCTCTGCAAGCTAGCTTGCAGCATCTTCTCAAGCTGAAACGCCCGCTGCTTCCAGTAGTTGATTGTATCATATTCTGCTTCTACTTCAAGGCTGTTCAGAAAAACGACATCTTTCTTCCTCCTTGGCTCTGCTCCCCATATATCATACTCCTCCTCCAAGATGGAGATGGATCTCTTGTCACCCGCATGCATCGTTTCTTCGAATTGGAAAGCCTCTAAGATCTCCAACTGCTTGAGCTCTGCTTCCTTGCGCTGCCTGCTCAAATTGTCGATCTCTTCATTGAGGAGGCGAACCACATTTGCCTGCTTGTACTCCCATTGCTTCACCAGGTAAGCTAGCTGGGAGGATCCCTTCTCGCTGTAATTCGTCAACTCCACAAGCCTCTGGAAATCAGCCATGGATTGCTCATCTGTTATGTCAACCTCCTGCAACATGTCTTGGTCTGCTCCTGGTCTTTCCACATTGAATTTCTTCCCGGCCTCTTTCTCAAGCCCTTCCGGCCACATGGAAGGAAGGTTCTCGATTTCCATCTCTTCATACAACTCTTCCTCTCCCATTTCGAATATCAATCAATCTTGGCGAACTAGAACTGTCAGATTAAATCTCTCGTATTCTTCATCTACCAATGATTTGTTGTATATACAAAAAACATACGGGCATTACATCAGAAATGTTCTCTGCATGGATGGAAAAAAATTCGTAAAATATAACTCTTCAATGAATAAAAAAGATAAGGTGAGATTTGAAGCCAAATTAATTGAAGAAACTCCTGATAATCGGAACATATTCGAAGTCAACTAAGAGTTTGAACGTCGGCGAAGAGTCAACGAATTCCTCTACGAGCAAGAGAACATTACCCCAAATGCAATAGAAGATCTAACAAGATAAGTGCAATCACACCCAAAATCCAAGTGACTAAAAAACGAATGGAGAAGTCGAATCAAGATCGAATTGGCCCTGTACATGCTCGAGATTTCTGACAAAACGAAATCAGTGAAACCAAGATTCAGGCATGAAGATGTTACAAGCAAGTACCTGTTATGATTCAAACCGAGATTCTTCAACAGGAGAAATAACACATGACAACCATCATTCCCGGACTATTGCTGCAGAACTTCGACAATTAAAAGGAAACAGCTGCCACAGCAGATTATGGTTGGATGCCGCTGAGTAAACATGAAAAGTGGAATCAGAAAGCAAAGCCAAGGGAGAAAAAAATAATAACAGTTGGGGGGAAGAGAGAGAAAGAACATGTGATGAGAAAAACAAAGGGAGAAGCCATGTGCATGGAGGTCAAAATATTGGAGAGAAACAAATGAGATGGATGCAGCTCTATGTGCGTGTGTGTGTTTTGTTTTTTTTAATCCGTAATTGCACCTTGTTGTTGGTAGAGTGCATGTAACGACGAGTTTGCGGCAGCTTCTCTGATGGGCCGGCGACGATTCTGCACTCAGCCCGACGCCTGGCCGGTCAATGGAGGAGTTCCACCTCGCTATGGGGATCTTCCAACTAAGATCAAGAAGAAGAAGAAGAAAGTGAAGCAATGTGTGTGTTGGTGTGGGAGAAATGTACGCAGCCGAGTATCGGTGTGTGTTTTTAAATTCTTCTTTTCCCAGTTCCCAACCCGTCATGCCCCGCCTATTGGAGGGTATTAGGGCCATGGGCACAATCCTAATATTTTCTGTACCAATCAATTTTGGGTTGATTGATGTGTTCCCATCAAGGCTTGTATAAATTAAATATACATGGTAAAATATAAATAAGATAAAAATTTATATCTCATTAAAATATATCAATGGTCAAAACTTCATCAATAAGAAGAAAAGCTTAATTTTCATGATCTATAATTCTTATCTTTGAAATATTGTAAATCGTTATTCTACTTCTTATTAGAGTAATATTTTTGGGTTTTTGTATTATTATTTTAAAATAACTTAGAAGAAAAATATAAGGAGATAATATTTAATTAATTTGAGACCTAATTAAAATTAATCTCTTAATTAATTTAGTGAGTCCAACCTTAAAGGTGTCTTCATAAAAATATATGTAGATTTAGTGAGTCCACCCTTTATTAATGTTTTTACTAAAAATATTCTACTAAATTAAGTCTCCCACTCTCTAATAAAAATGCGTGATTATTCTTAACGAGTTTATTATACGAGAAATAGGTCGTGAAATCTGCAAATATAACCAAATATAGAAGCTTAAATTATGCACCTGTTAGGGATAGATAGTAGCTTATATATAATTGTTGTACCACACTATTAGTGAAAATCGCATATTCATTAAATTATTTTACTTTACTACTTGTATTTACGTTATTCAATCACAAAGACTTTATAATAATCTAAACTTAGATGTAATTTATAATAGTTTTCCTTTCACATTTATATTACTTTGAATATATAAAATGATGGTTTTCTTAGACATGCCCCTTATCACCAAATTATCATGACGGTAGGAAGTAGACTAAATAAAAAAACATAGTTTTGTTATCTTAAATAAAATTGAAAGTAACTAAGGGTCTGAGAAGTAGTTCTCCTTCGAGGATTTAACACAGTGAAGAAGTTGGGATTATTTTTCTCTGACCTCCAAAAAGGACTTATAATAAGTGTCACGTGCCTGTCCTATTCTAAAAATTAACTCAAAGAATAAGGTGTTCTCATTAGCCTATATACAATTCTCCAACATCATCTACAACCAATGTTGGATAAACCTAACAATTTTAAAAATTAACTCAAAGATTAAGGTGTTCTCATTAGCCTATATACAATTCACCAACATCATCTACAACCAATATTGGATAAACCCAACAACTCCCCTTTACACATCGGGCGACCCCAAAATCATCATCATCTAACTAACTCCCTTTAAACCACCTGGCAAACTCCGACAATCGGCATAGGAAAATATCAAATCTCATAAGATTATAACCTAGCTCTAGCTCTTATACCACTTCTTAAGCCATTTAGGTCCCCAACAAAGCTCTAATACCACTGCTTTGCCCAATGGGCCCCAAAAGGGACTTGTAATAGGCATCACGGGTATCTCTTATTCTAAAAGTTAACTTAATTAATAAGGATTTCTTATTATCCTATATATAACTTACCAATATTATCTTCTACTGATGTGGGATTTACCCAACATTTTCCACTATCCTCATAGTGGAAATAACGTGTTATGAATCACATGTTATGGTGGATATATATTTACATAAAAAATAACTCACATAGGGCATATATTTTATCAACACTATATAGATTTAACTCCAATTATTAGGTAATTGACTTGAGACAACTAATGTAACTTTCTAAATCTTATGTCTAGTTATATGGGATTATGGCTGTGGGAAAGCACATTGACCATTTTCGAAAACGGTCTCATCTCAATCTTTTAGTGAAGCGGCATACGTGATTTGAAATACTAATATCTCATCTCTCAATACTACTCAAGCACTAGAGATGAATGCTTGTAAGAAAATTATTCATTTCATTTGACATATTATTCTATAGTTTAGTGAACATATATTATGCAAATTCATTCCATGTTTTGACGAACACATCATCAATTATGTATGTCAACTTCAACATCTCAAGTACTATCACAAATACCATTTTTAAAATTTACATATCTTAGCAAATGAGACATTTAATTTGATAGAATAAAATTTCATCAAAATAAAGCTCTCGAAAGCAATATTATTCAAGATATCATTTATTTGGTAAATCAGATTAAAATTTATTGCTTCACAGTAGCAATAAGATTATCTTCTTTCAAAATGAAATTATCCCTTAATAGTGAATAAAATTATTATTACCAAACTATTTTATATTGCACTATCCTGCATAACATTAAGGTCTACATTAAATACAAAATACTAAGTTAAGTATTTATCATGAATAATACAACTTAATATAGAAGTTATATTTTTATCCATGAAATGATTTGCATTATTAGGATTTATGCTTAATTAGCTTTCAACGAGTAATTAATTTGCAAATCAACATATGTAAAATTTTATACATATAAGACTATAAATGATAAAAAAAAAACTTTGAAATGTTCATGCCTAAATATATTAATGATATCTTTTCTTTTATCCTCAATAAACAATTAAGAAAAATTGTTTCATTTGTGCATGTCATCAAATGACAAAAAAATAGATGTATAAAAATTTAATTTTTGGGATACTAATAATTAATGATTAATATAGATAAAAACTTATCTTTGAGCGGAATAGATCGATGGAGAAAAGTCATCACGCTCGCAAGTTAAAGACTTAATCATTAGTAAAAAGTCTGGTTTTCACAACCTATCATCCCTATTTTTAGAAATACTGTAACTCCTTATTCTACCTATTATTAATGTTGGGAACAAATATAATATTTATAGGTTTTTTCATTATTATCTTAAACTACCTGATAGAAAAAATATCAAAAGATAATATTTCATTAACTTAAGGCTAAGTCAAAGTTAACAGTCTCTTGATTAATTTGGCGAGTCCACCTTTTATGGGTGTCTCGACCAAAGAATATGTTAATTTGGTGAGTCCACCCCTCATGAGTGTCTCCACAAAAAATATGCCAATAAGGTGGTTTAATCATATTTTATTAACATCTACGGTTGAATAAATAATAACCCATTCACATCATTTTTGCACTTGGGCTGTTTTTTCATTTCCAGTAGAAAAAATCAACGAATTTGAGAACTCTACCTAGAGTAGTTTTCAAAGTTAATTTTGTGTGCCTTCCGAAAAAATCATTTGATTATGGAATGACTTTCAATAAAATAAGAATGTAAAACAATTATATGGCCAAATTAATTTTTTTTCTTGATTCTCTCTTACAGAGATCTCTCTCTGTTTCTATTCCTAAGTTGCTACATCTCTCCAAAAAAAAGTTTTATTATACAATATATTTTTATGCAAAAAAGGTACACATTTTATGATTTGACTCTTCAAATATGTTTTCTTTTTATAATTACATTCAGAAGATTGCAACTGTTCGCGACCAAAAACTTTTTTTTTAATAAGTTCTGATTTTTTTCTCATGAGGTCATCCTTCCAGATTGATCAACGATGGTTCATAGGAAAAATAAGAAACACAAGTGGGCTTTATTTACCTACTGGTTCAAATCTCTAAGTAGTTAATTTTTCCTGGTCTAATGGTTTGTACAATTAGATAAACTTTAGTGTCTTTCTTTAAATTAATCTATTGCGAATATGTAGGGAACCCTTTTTAAATTTAAAGATGCTAATTAAAAGATCAAGTACGAAATATCATGATTGTTTACAATTAAAATATTATTTTATAATGTTTTAATTAAAAATATCAAGTATAGCCCCACACTTGCTTGGGATTTGGCCAATTATATATAACTAGGCAAAATATCGCGCTATGTGTGCCTTATTATAAAGGTAAATTCTAATTTTATAAATAAATCTTGATAAAATAATAAGATACTAATTAAGAAGATAGATAAATTCTTATTTTATATATAAATCCTCATTGAATATGTAATAAGATATACTCTGATTTTCAAAGATAGACTCTAATTAAATAAAAAGATAGACTACAATAAATTGTTTTTTTTGTTATATTTTAATTGGTCGAATCTTCTACTTTTGGTCCAAACAAAACCTTTAATCACCCTCTTATTAATAATAATAGATAATAGATGTCTTCCAAATGCAAAAAATTATTGGATATTTCAAACTTGTATATGTCATTGTATTATATTAGGTCTTAAAGACTTATTTAAGAAGTTTAAAAAAGGCATAAAAAATTTAGACGACACATAGAAGACAAACTTTAATACTGATGACAACCTTATAACAAAAAGTTTGGCCAATGATTTTAAATTTTGTGAGCTCTTTCATTCATGTAAGAGTGTTTGTTTGCTATTTTAAAAGTTATCAAAATAGATCCACCAATCAATATAATTTTTTTTGTGCCTGCTATATTTGAAATATAGTTTTAAAACTCTTTTCTGACTCCAAAACTTCTTCAAGTCAGCTCAATTCTATAGCTTTTCCAAGTCAAATTCTATGGGTGATTCCATACTGATTGATTTAGACTCCCTGAGTTATGCTATAAAACCGAGGTTTTTTGCCTTACAATTTTAGTTTTGGTTTGGTCTTGACTAAGATTGGGTTGCTTACTCGGCTCTCTTTGTTATGCACGTATATATGATATAGCATGTGTGAGCCATGACCTTAGTTTCTCTAGTGCTCGCCGCTACCCAGTTAGACACTATTGTCATCTTCGATCATACATTTAGTTAGGTTTAGGACTGTGTTTTTCACGAGACTTGATAGCTTGACGTGTGTTTGGAACCCTTTTTGGACAAGCACATAACCCTACGAGACCTGCGACATGATTCTCGAGGCCATCCCGACTACCTTGGGTACGAAACCTAAGTGTGTGTGAGCTAGTACCAGCGCAAAGTGCCCTTGTGCTGACCAGATTTTGAAGTAGGTTTTTCTAACTAGCACAAAGGTGCCAGGACATCGCCCTTGCTTTGCGCTCATTTCCTGGTTCAGCCCAGCCATGCCTATGACATCACCGGACCATGCTGTCCCTAGTGCAAGTCACAGAGGCTAGAGCCTTTGCGCACAACTAGAGCTCTTTCACTGCAAGTGTTTCCCTATTCTGTAAAAACCTCCTCTCCTCCACATTTTTTACCATTTTTGTCCTCTCGTCCAACACTCTCCGCCTTGTTTTGGCCCCCACCTTCCTTCCTTGCTCTCTCCTTGGTCTCTCAAGCCTCTCCAAGCCTTAAGGGGGTAAGATGCCCCAAGAGACCTCCCCAAGGTACCGTTTGAGGTAAAAGGCCTCTCCTTTACCCCTTTCTTTGTGTTTGTGGTGTTGTTGTGTGTAGATCTCCTTGCTAGGGTATTTTTTAGGTATTGTTCTCATGTAGGTCTATTTGATAGGTGTTCATAGGACTTAGAAGCTTCATTTTTGCATGCTTGTACAAATAGTTATGTATTTTTGAATGTTCTGACTTGTACTATTTTTGTATAAAATGCATATCTCGTGATGTATAAGGTGGCTTTCGGTGATTTTTTTTCCACTTACAAGAGATATATCTACTTCTTTTATGTACATCACTTCATATGTTATGAAATGTATGAGCATGTGGGGTGGCAAACTTGACGAAAGATGGAAGCTTTGATGATCCCTATGACCTAGCCACCAATTTTCCCAATTTTTACACCATGGTTTAGGTTGTTGTTGATGTCAATCTTTTGGATGTTTGTAGCTCTTCGTGTTGGATTTTTCCTGAAAATTTATCACTCTAAAATGACCACTTAAAGAGCATGAACAAAACCCATAATTGCTTCTGTGTTCGTTGTGATGTATGTGTGCCTTATTATGTTATGTGGTTATGCTATATGGCGAGCTAATTAAATGTGGTTAATAAAATATGTAAAAATATAGTTGGATTCCCTAATTGTTTACCGACAACCTACACATTCTGGCCTTAATTAAAAATTATATATATGTATTTAGTTTAATTTTTTTTTTGGAGCGTGCAGGAATGTAGGGTCCTAGTTCTCAAACTCTAGTTGTAAAATTCTAAACCATAGTCAAATGGTGATAAAATTGTATGAAGTTTCTCCCAAACTTTAGTTTGTGTCCCACTAACAGACCTATAAATTTTAGAGTCTTTATTCCAGTAGAATTTGCATTATGATTTTCCCAAGCCGATTAAGTCCAGCCATCTTCAGAAATGGACTAGCCAATGTCTTCGCTTCATGAGCCTATGTAGGCCCCAATCCTTGGAATTTGGACTTGAAAGTTTTCATAATTCAAGTCCATAGTGTTAGCTAACATTACCAACTTACCTAGGACCATTCGCAGTCTTCTAGCCCATGACAAGACTTAGAAAAATTGGTGTGCGACCCAGGGTCACTATTCTTAGCACCTTGGCCCAACCTTAGTAAGCCTTGTTTACCATACAGGCACATGGGCTAAAACTATTTTTATACCAATCCTTAGAGTGTCAGTGCCCACTAGTCCAAATTTAAGCCCATTCAGACAATGTTTGGCATGTATGAAAATTTATTCAGTTTAGTTTGTTTGAAGAAACACTAGGTATGAGACTATTGACTAAGTGTACTTGCATCACCTAATGAGATTTAACACTTCACTAAGCAAGATAATTAAGTTAGTAAGTTTTATGAGTTGTGTATGTGTGGAGGCATTGCCTCATTTTGAGTACTAATTTAATCTTATCGTGATTCGGGTTTTGTCTTCTTGTTAGGATATATGGAGTGAGCTCACCGAGTTAGGACGTAGAGATCGATTCATCCAGGCCTATAAGACTCTTCTATTTCATTTCTGCTGGGCTCTATGAGTGAGGTTTCACAGAGTTTTAGACATAGGACAGCATTGACAATGTTCTATTAGATCTCATTGATGTTAGGCCATTTAGATTGAGTTTTTCACAGTTTAATGAAACTTCAAGGACGAGATCCTTTGATGATTTTCAAATTAGAAGATTTAGAATACTTATGATGCAAGTCCTTACCTAAGCCTATTATATAAGTGTACACTAACTTTTAAGGTTTTCACAGATATGAGAGTGAGCAGTATGGATATGTATGAATTGCACTAGTACTCTTTTACACCATAAAATAGTTAATGTAAATAGGGTACTATGAATGGAACATGTTTTAGAAAATCGTTGCACTATCATTGTTCCGAGCCACCTAAGTATCATGGTGGGCGATACATGCAAGATGTGATGGCATAAGTGGAAGAATGTATGTACGCATGAAGTCATTGACCTAGTCTCGTATTTTTATGATATTCAGCTCGATCGCCCTAAGCTTACTTCTTTGTGTTATCTTCTGGAAATTTTATGAATTTTTGTGAGTATGAAGATGAGTCATCCACCAGTATTGTTCTATCATTAATTATTTTTTAACTAGTATGATTAGTGATAGTTTTTCTATATATATGTAGGGGTGTATTCATGTCTATGACCGGCGGATGTGTTGTGTTGTGTGTTGTATCAAATTTCTGTACTAGGCTATATGACTTATGTATTTCGGGATTATGAGACTTATGTATTTTGGGATATACAGGTAACATGATGTATGTATTGTTTTTGTGTGCCCTAAAGCCTATCTTGGTGTGCTTGATATGCTGCGTGTGGTCTGTGATTTATTTGTTTATCATTATTCTCGTGCAGGGTGTTAATTTGGGGCATTCTAATGATCATCTTTAGGGTGTGTATGCCTTAAAATCTTTGAACTTAATGATGAGTAATTAAGGTATGTGAAATGTATTTAGATGCAGTTGTGTATGTATGATCGAGAAACATAGACTGGAGGAGCATACAGTTCATACCGCTTGAAGGGTCCATGTGAAGATTGAGTGTTAGGGTATGATGCTCTTGCACACAATGATGCCTATGTGTATTTAATTGCTAAATGCAAGGTATGTGGAATAGGTAACTAACACCCAATATATACTCTACTACAATATATACTCTACTACAAGTGATATATGGATGTTGTGGATAGGGCGTATGATATGATATGTTTATGTAATGACCCGGTCCAAAGTGGGACATAATGGGCATATATGGATGTTGTCGATAGGGCATATTGTATGATATGTTTATGCAACAACTTGGCCCAAAGTTGGGTATAATGGGCTGAGTCATCTCTTTAAAAGTTGAAAGATCTTACCTCAATAGGTATTAGTTGTGGGACTAAGTTGAGGGATTTTACAATCCACCCACCTTAGGAAATGTCGTAGGAAATGTCGTCCCTGAAATTTCTACACTTAGTCGTTGCTAGCCCTAGCCCATGATTGATAGCCTAGCCAACGTCCCTAGTCCAGCCCACCATCTAACACGAAACTAAGAGGCTCTGATACCATTTGTAACGACTCGGCCCAAAGTGGGGCATAATGGACTAAATCATCTCTTCAAAAGTAATAATTGAAGTTAAAGATCTATAGTTCATTCCCATTAATAAACAGGCTCTTACCCCAGTAGGTAGTGTTGGCTTGTGATCTGGCTGGGGTACATTAAGGTGGTATCAGAGCTAATTATCCCACGGAACCATGTAAATATATCCTTACCTTGTTGAAAGTATAAGAGTCTATTGTACCTATTGTGAAGGGTTTTATTATAATTGTTAATCATTCTTTTATAGTGCTAATTTTCAATATTTTGCATGGTGAATACTTTTGGACATGTACAAAATGGTATGTGGGAGAATGTTGCTGCACTATTTTTTTTTTGAATATTTTGTCAATTAGAACTAAATACTTCTCGATTAGAATCAATATTGGGGGACTACTTTAGATCACTTTCTAAGGGCACAAAGACTATAGGGTCATCCAATTCATTTGTTGTGAATAAAATGATGTCTAAAACCTAGTAGTGGTGTACAGTGTGGAAGATATGAATGTTAAGAACATGATTGGACCAACCCATGAGTTAGAAGTACTAGTTTGGGAGGCTAAATTATCACCAATACTAAGTAGTCAAAGCTTTATCTAGCATGAGAAATGCTTTCAATACATTGTATAAATATATAGTAAGACACTAGAGGAGAATGACCATTAGATAATACAAAAATATGGATGATTATTAAATAATAAGAAAATAAATGTGTAATAAGTTGATCAAACCCTATATCAAACATTATCCATACTATTTACCTATTTATTGTCAAGAAAAAAATATTTAAAAAAATAGAAGGAATAAGAAAGATATGAAATAACACTGATAGTATTATTAGCAATGAGGGGATGCTTTGAAGAGTTAACGATAAAAAATTTCCCTAGTGGGGATTGAGATGGTGACTTCTAGATCTAGAACAAGTTGTAAGTCGAAGGGCAAATTAAAAGTGAACCTTTAGAAGGATATGAGATGTTGAGGTATCGTGTTGGTAATTAATTTATGGAGACATATCTTTAACATATTCAACAACTTCTATTGAGTTAGAGGGCATTCTAGAAGTGTGAAGGCATTATCACCGGTATGGGACGATGTGTTGCTTATGTGTGATGCTAAGTGCATGTGAGACTTAACCAATGAGCGTAAATGGGATGTCTTTATAATTGGAGGTGTTATGTATATAGTATGGGTGGTATTTGACACTTGTGCGATATGGATGATAGTGTTGCAGAACAGTCTGCCCACACTTAACCAATGAGTATATATAGGACACCTTTACACTGTAAGGTGTTGTTTAGGTAATATGGGTGGTATGAGACACCTATGTGTGGGATATGGATGATAGTGTTACGGGGCAGTGTGCCCCACTTTAGCTACATATGAGTGACAGTGTTTAAATAGTGAAACAAATACACCAATGAATTGTAGTTTACTATGTGGCAAGATATGGGTTCATGGGAAGTATGGAGGCTAATGAAGCATAGAGACATGTGAAGAGTCATTTTAAGTGACTACTCATATGCAATAGAGGATCAACTATGAAGTGTCCTTAAACAATTTGGCATTAGGTTGTAGAAGTAGTGAAGAAGTAGATTAAAATGACTCACGTGATCAACCATCACAAAGTAGAAGTGGAAAGAAAATTGCGAATCATGATTTTGCTAAAATGAAATTTTATAGAATAATGTGAATCGTGATTTTGCTAAAATAAACTTGTATACGAAAATGTGAAGATATTTAAACTAACTTCTATAGAGCTAGTTACAAGTATACCAACACATTATGGAAGAAATGACTACGATAGTATGAGGAAGAAGTTAGACGAATGAGTAATTTTCTCCTTATGACCCCAATATATTTTTAAGGACAAAAATTCCAAAGCTAGGGAGTAATAAATTGAGTGAGTTGTGTGAAAATTTGTAATAATTAATGAGGCGGTTAGATGTTTGGGCAAGTTGGTGTGCAACACCCCAATTTTGCCTGAAAGGATGGACCGAATCACAATATTATAATTTGGAAGCTACTCATGTAAAGACCCGGAAAAAAAAAAAAAACGTTCGACGCGGCAGGATCGATCGTGGGAAAATGTTTTTTTTTTATTTTAAACTAATTGTTGTTAGCTGGTTACCCGGTTAAGTGAAAAGTATTTTTAACCGGTTAATTCTTGTTCAATCGGTCAAGTGGACCATACCATTTACCCGTTAACCGGTTAAGTGGAACCATAGCATTTAACCATTTAAATAGTTAAGTGAACCATGTCAATTACCCGATTACCCATTTAAGGAAAACCCTAGCTTTGAGTGTTATAAAATAAGGCTA
>JAVDBV010063240.1:0-11930 GCA_032619315.1 Piper longum
TATATATATATATATATATATATATATATATATATGTATGTATGTATGTATATGATATTTTTAGTAAGGTTGATGATTTAAAACTTTCATGTTATTTGCATATATATTTTATGCTAATTAAAAAGAGCTACAAGAAACATTAACTCATAATTGGGGATTTTTATTAGATATGGTTTACACATGTAGGATTTCTTCTTATATGGTAAAAGATTGATAAAACTTTTTTTAGTATGGGTATTTGGGTTAATATGTCAATATTGCCCCTGGATATTACCTGACCACCTAATGACAAGTTCTGATACTAAAGTAGTAACTAAAACAAGATAAATTTAGTGGAGTAAGGTGTGATGTTGCATCTATTATCTGGTTGGCAATTTTTTGAGAATAAAATCATTCCCTCATCTTGTATCGTGAAGTCGTTATCTCTCAAATTAATGTCATATGCTACCTATCTCGTTAGTGACACAACCCTGTTCATAACTACGACCACGTACTAGTCATCCACATTAAAGGGGTCATCAAATATTTTTCCTTTTAAATCATTATTCAATATTGTAGCTGTTGGGCCCTTCGGGCCCCAAAAGTAACTTGCAACAGGTTTATGAGCCTCTCTTAATCCAAAAGCTAGCTTAAATTAAGACTTTCCCATTAACCAATATACAAGTCACCGGTTGCCTCCAAATGAGATGTGGGATTAACCCAACAATTCTCCCCTTCACACATCACAACACCCGAATCATTTTCCCTTCACCATATGCGGAGCCAATATGTCTTAGTGAGGTTCCAGATGACACCAATTCGGGCCAACTTGGGACCGACCGATAAATCGGGAGACACAAACTCGGACCAGTCGACAAATTGTGTGGCTAATTGAGACAACACCAACACCAAAACCAACCTTGGCTCTGATACCACTTGTTGGGCCCTTTGGGCCCCAAAAGTAACTTGCAACAGGTTCATAGGCCTCTCTTAATCCAAAAGCTAGCTTAAGAATTAAGGTTTTCCCATTAGCTTATATACAAGTCACCGGTTGCCTCCAAATGGGATGTGGGATTAACCCAACAATTCTCCCCTTCTAAATAGCACAACAATTAACACCAACTATACCCGACAATAGCTATTAAATAGACAAGAAAAGAAAAAGAACAAACAGCAGAATTTAACGAGGTTCGGTAAATGCCTACGTTCTCGGACACTACCAAAATAATATTTCACTAAAGAGAAATATTATAAAGAGAGGAAGAATAAATTACCAATGGTAGAAGGAACAATTACCAATGGTAGAAAGGGGAGTAGGTAATTTTAGATTACCTATTGGGATGAAAAACTAAAGAGGGGGAGGGTCCATTTTATAGGGAGAGAGCCCCCCCCCACATCCCACACCATTTAGATGTGGGATTTTTTAATCCCATACAACAATTCTCCACCTTGACAAAATCCCATACAATTCTCTCAAAGAACGATAGTGGCACCATCAAAGAACGATAGTGAACTTCGTACATTGATATTGTCTCACTCTTTGTCATAGTAAAATAAGCCCTCATGCCACTGTCCTACAATACTTGCTTCCCCTTCTTCTTGTCGGGCAATTTGTACTATAATCACAAAAATATTATATACATCGACATACAAATTATATAGTCATGACATTTGTTATAAACCACCATCAGCTTACTTACATCGTGTTCTCGAGTCCCATGGCCAAACTAGCATCCACAAGAATATGCATGTTTATCGACCTCCCTCTTTCCTCTATATTGAATTTAGGAACAGGGTTTTGCCCTCCATCATTATTCTTTTGCCCACAAAAAAGTTTATCAAACTTGAACTCAATTACATTAAACATGTTGATACAAGATAAATGCAGGTGCGCCCAACAACCCATTTCCCTACCTTTCGTTTTGTACAATGTTCACATTTGCTTCAATAGCTTCATTCGTCATTAGTTGAGACCCAACCTCTTCACGGTCATTGCTTCCTTTATAGGATTCAGCCTCTCCATCACCACTTCTCATATGTAGAATCTACTTCTCTTCCCTCTCTACATAAATCATAATCGTGTGTGTCACACCAATTACTTATTCGTCAAATGTGACCTTTCCATCATCATTATTCTCGATGATATGGTAGGATTTCATTTTTGGAGACATGGAGAGACGTGTCTTAAGCTTCATATCACAAACTTCTTGATAAAGGAGTAGCTTTGTTACTACACAATACACAACAGCATCGAATATAATGTCCATTTACCACAACTTGTAATAGCTTCATTCCACCTAAGTATTTTTGTCTCTTCGTCGCACTTGTTATTTAGTGTATTCACACCTTGATTCTTGATCCATCCAATTTGAACAAAACACAATTCAAAATTTTTGATATTATTGACTAGTTTGTGTGTCGTCTTATGATACAATGTCATACATATATTCCACTAGTAGAGGTACCATCTTTTCAGGATCAATTTTTTTTAAATTGAGATATTGCCTACTAACGTATCTGTATGCCGATAAAGTCCAAAAAGGCATACAAATTTATTTATCTCTAAGACCCTGCCAAAATTTCTTTATAATATATTATACTAGTCACTTCAACTCATTTTTCTTATTTGTTAGTACTCTTGTGCCATGTAAATCCCTCCACTTGCTTATCATCTCTATACATATAGACATTTGAGTTGATTCTTGCAACCTCATCTTCCTCTAACTAGTTACTCTCACAACCACCAACATGCATCACTCACAAGACTCCACCCCAACACCCTACCATCAGTTATTCACAATATGACAGCCAGAAATTATGCAACTACCCCTTGCTCACTTACAAACCATAAGAAACAAACTATATAAAATATGTATGCTCCACTGACCCTACTTGTCGACACGGACAACCTTCTTTCTAGAGTTTCATTGCAATATTTCAATATCAAAGAAGGAAGTTCAAAGGAACAAGGTATACGACGAGCAATGCAAGTCTAAAGATGGAGGAATGAAGAGAAAATGGAGAAATGAAGAGAAGACCGCCACACGAGAAGACGAAGGAATAAAGATTGAGGAAGAAGGCGAAGGAGAAGTCCAAGTGATGACAATGCAATATAAAGGGCAGAAGAGGTGGTCGTCACATGTTTCTTGACGCAAGTGACAATGTGAACATCACTCATCCAATCCTAGCTAGTTGCATTAAATTCTCCTAAGTCTCCCCAACCTATGCCCCTTATAATTATTATACTCCACTTTATTATTTTTCCACTAAAAGACATATTTAACCATTGACATGCATTTATTAGGTGGTGGCATTTTATTGATCTTTTACCACATCAAAAGAGTTTTTTTAAATCATATTTAGGGAAAATCCACCCTTTTGATTTTTGTTTAATTACTCTTGACTGAAAAATCTTCACGTTAGGCATAGATGAAGAAATCAGTCGATTCCACTCGGAATCGGCCGATTTAAATTGGATAAGGAGCGATCTGATTTGAAATGGGCATCAAATCGGGTGAGAATCGGTTTTTTGGATAAATAATTAAAATACCCTTCGTATGATATTAAATAAATTATTTATACATTGGTACAATTGAAATTAAAATTTTAAAAAGACAAAAATACCCCTTATATCGCCCTCCCTCGGCCGCCGGCGCCCCTTCCCTCTAGCCGTGTGCCGCCGCCCCTTCCAACCAACCGCGTGTCTCGTCTGCCGCCACCCCTACATGAGGGACAGTCAGGGCTAACAGGTGGCGAGGCGGGGCAGGAGGTGAGAGGGAGGCGGCGACCTGGGTGAAGGAGCGAGGCACGTCGAGGGTGGCATTCTCGTAATTAAAATTGCATGACTTTGACTCGAGTAAAACATAATAACTAATTCTAAATAATTTTTAAAAAAAATCCAAAAGAATATAAAAAAATATCATAAAATATAATACATACAATAATATCAAAATAATATCAATACCTAACTTTTATATATTTATGTTATAAATTGTCAAATTATTATATATAACCGATTAAGACCAATTTAGACTGATTTGTACCGATTTAATTGAATCGATTTTTGACTAATTTAGACTGATTTGATCTGATTCAATGACTCTCTTGAAATTTGATTCCGATTTCGATTCTGATTTTTGTATGAGGTTAGACGCATAATTTATATAAGTTAAATGAGGTATATTTTTTTAATTAATTGTACAATGATTTTTTTATGCAGGGCACAGGAGGAATCACAATTAAAAAGACGGGTCAGGGACTTGTCATCGGAATCTATGAAGAGCCTGTGACTCCAGGACAATGCAATCTGATAGTTGAGAAGATTGGGGATTATCTTCTCGAGCAGGGCATGTAGGCACTGTTCAGTGATTTTATATTGGAAAATGTTTTTTCCCTGACAATCATTTATATCATCAAAATGATTTGTAAATGAAATTGTCTAATGTTTGAAAATAACCACTTGAGGACTCCTCATGTTTGAACTTTGAAATTTTGGTTAACTCCCATCTTATCTTGCCATTTTCATAATTCAATTTTTGAAAACTGATATTTGATTTGAATCAGATTTCACTTTTAAGTTTTATTGATTGACTGCCCTCATTTTATTGTTGCTAGCAAATATCACTATTTTCAGGTATATTTGGTATTAAAATGGATCTATATTTGATAAAAACAAATCAATTCCTTTATTAAAAACGTATGAACTAGCGAATTATTTTACTTCAAGTGATTTAAATTATTAGATCAATACTTATTGGAGTATAATAGCTAGTATACCATTTTTTTTAATGACTAGTATACCATTTTTTTTTGAATGACTAATATAATATACCATTCTTAAAAGATGATTTATCTCATTAGCTTGTAATCCGGCTATTTCACTATATGTGGTATAAGAATTGATCGTGATCATATTAATAGTGGGTTAGATTAGACTAGATATAAGTTAGGCACATGCACGGTGAAAAGAAATTTTGAAGACAAATTTTTTTTAAATGAGTGGATTACAACATCCCACAAAATATTAATTTCACATTAAATATTAATAGGAATGTGATTATAACTTTTCAATTTGGGGTTAAACATTTTAAAAATATAATAACTTTGGTCCATCAATATATATATTTAGGCCGGTAATTATAATTGACATAGCCAGCCCAGAGATATACATACAAGAAAGTAGATTGGACTAGATTATTAGTATAAGCTAGGTCATAAATCAAGGAAAAATTACACTAGAATTTTTTCAAATAGACTAATTATAAAATCCCTAAATTACTCCCCGAAAAGTCCTGCACACTATGTGGATTGTTTGCGGCTCATTGTAGGGTTTGCTCCTCTTAGCATTGGAGCCAACACACCCACATTAAACCCAACACTACCGAAACAACAATAAATATTAAATGAGGGCAGTATCAACTATTACTCCATTTTGCAGTATCTCATATTATTTACAATTTACACTATATCCATAAATACTAAAACCTTTTAATTTTTTTCCAGAAAAAGCTCCAAGAGCTACACTCCTGAAGTCCGTGAGAATTTTTTACATGTTGGGTCCTGCATATGTGAATTTGGCATATCGTAGATAAAATACATTTCAATAACATATCGGAGATGAAGAGATAATTTTAGACAAAATTGCCCCTACCTTTTTCCGTTTCAAAAAAAATTGAAGTCTGTCAACCGCAATTGGTGGCATGTTGTGACAGCTCTGCCCTGGTAAGTTCTGGTCAAGGCGAGTTAAGATAAAAGGGTGGTGGCGCTTAGGCCAAATCTTGCTGCAATGATGCCACCAAAAACTAATAAATTTTGCACGCTAACATTACTATTTTTAAGAAATTATTTGTCATATATTGTTATTTTTAACCTTATTTCAATAAGTGACTAATCACAACTATTTATTTCTTTTAACCAAAAAATGAATAATATCTTTTGATATTATCAAATAGTTAAAAATTCATGCTTAATTACGACATAATAGGAAAAAATACCAATTGGTTAAATAATAATAATTAATTGTAAAGTTTTGTGATGGGATTTTGGTTTTGTAGAATATCTAAAATACATGAACAAAAAAGTTAAACAAAATTACTAACAATAAGGATCTTGACCTATAAATAGGTACTAGACGAAAATGATTAGTTATTTGCAAATAATACTAACAATGATGCTAGCACCACTCCAAACCCTAGATATACAACACTAACACAACACTAGATTTACAACTTACAAGCAACACCACTTGCCCTTGACATGCTCACACCCAAGCCCGAAGCAACAAGCCACTCAACCGTACCTTTTGAACTCTGAGTCCTTAGGCTACTAACACAACAATAGATATTATACCCAAAGATACTAGCACCACTCCAAACCAATGGAGCACACACACGGCCATCAGTACAAGCACTCATTACCCCCCACCAATCGTAACCCGAATGGCTTTCAACGTTTCCTTGCACAATATCAAATTGATCTTTTTTACAAGTTACACTCCATAGATTACAAATAATACACAATTAAATTCTCTTGATGTCGAGTTTGATAGTTGAAACTTTCTCTGAAGTTTTCTCCCACTATAATACATCACCTCTTTCAAAACTCTTTTTCTTTTGAACTTAGCTCTCAAGTTCTTTCCATTTTTAGCACATAGAGTTTTCACTTCAAAACCTATGCGAAAACTTTTTTTCAACAAGTCTTCAACTTATATATGCTTCCAAACTCTAAACCCAAATTATTTTAAATTCAAATTTAAGTTCAGTTCATTGAATCAGCTTCTCCAAATTTTCAAATTTTCAAAGGAGTCTTCAATGAAGTGGTTGAGATTTTTGAGCCTTTGGAACCTTTTATGAAGTCTTTAAGTTACACCAAACTTGATAAAATGTTGAACTGCTTGAGTCAAACGGTAAAGCCTTCAAACACAAATCTTTAAGTTCGAAATGTCATCACATTCCTAATTGACCTTAATGACTACCCTCATTCTAATTTCTAATACTCAACTTAGAGCAAACTATATGTCTCTAACCTGAATTATATTTTATCATCAAAATTTGAATGATAATAAGTCATAGATTTAATATCTTACAGCTAATTTGATTATAAAACTCGATCGGCTACTAAATATCCATAGCTAATGCCTTTCCTAGTTAAATTTATTAGTATTTTTAAAAAAATTAAATCCATCAAGCCCGGTCGCCCAAGGCTAAGAGTGGCTGGATCCAGCCACCATTAAGCCAAGGGCAGTTGAGTCGGGCTGTCGGGCCGATGGGCTAAAATTAAGGGCAATTTTGTCTAAAACTATTGTAGAATCCCCAATCTGTAAGTAAAATTCGTTTTATCACTGATATGTCAAATAGATAACGTTGGAACCTCACATGTAAAACCTCTGCCCCTGGAGGAGGTAAATTATTTTCATCACAAGAGTGGCCCTTCGGCATCCTGACGTGCGTTCATCATTTGAGGAAGAACCTCTGACACTACCAACCACAGACGCTGTCTGTCGTCCGTGATCGAGCTAAATTTGCATTGGACTTATCCACCTCTACTAACTTGGAATGTTTCTTGAACGACTTGTGGATGCCAAGTCCCAACCGAATAGTATATATTTTATCCTTAGCCCATCTTTAATATTGCCTACCAATGTATTCTTTATCAATTTACATTCACCTGGACCAGTCTCATCATGTAATTGCACCAAAACTCATCATCTCTTGATCTTCGAAGTAGAAATGCACACCTTTCGTTCCCGCTATAGAACAAAGTAAACTGATCTCGTGAATATTGTGCACCGTCGTACCATGCAAGAGCTTTTCTCATTTTAAAGCACACGGGTATGTGTGAGCAAGCTATAGCTTGCAACTAGAGACAACTGACAACCAATCCACATAGATTGTAAGTTATAGACATTGGTGCGCACTTTAAAAGCACAAGACGAACGAATGAAATGGGAGTAGGTTAGGTAGAAATGGTTATTATTTTTCTCTTTCAACAAAAAAGTAATAGGATGGGGCGGCTGCATGCATGACTGGACCTCTAGACGACTGTACACCCCTATAGAATATGTTCTCACACACAAACACAAACGGTGGTATGGACACTCACGGCAGGCAAGACAAATGAACCGCAACAATTTCCATTATTCTGCGTACGTGCACTGTATCATATGTGATTTCCACTTCCCAGTTAAAACCAAATTTGCAGAACAAAATATAGCAGCAGAAGAGGTGGCCGGCTTTCTTTGTGGTCGTGGAGATTGCTGACCTGTGACGTTGCTCCCTCACCATTAACGTCAGCGCGCAATAACCCGTGAACCTTCTCTCACTATGCCTCCATCTCTCGCTTTTCCCACATTCTCCACTATGCATAAACCAAAGTAGTATAAACTTGACATTGAAGATTATGAATATGCTCCATAATTGGAGGATATTTCCTTGCTTATGACTGGTTCTTCCACCATAATGAGAAAGTTTGGACATGGGTTTTGGCTCATGATACTATTTTTACTCATCATAGTCCAGTATCCTAACTCTGTTTTCTCCCACACCAAAGGTATCAGGCCGAGGAAGAAGGCATTGCCGGCCAATGCGACCAATGTGCAATTGGCGGAGCATCAGTTCATGAAATGGGTTCGGTTCATGGGAAGACTTCGCCACTCTGTCTTCTCGGCTGCTAAGAACAAGATTTTCCCATCTTTCAATCTTCTTGTTGACAAAAATCCGTCCAAAGGTGACTTCACTTCTATTCAGGATGCCGTCGACTCACTCCCTTTTATTAACCTCGTCAGAGTGGTAATCAAAGTCCACGAAGGAGTATACACGTAAGTAGTGTTCTTTCTAGTTCACAAAAGTATATTTTTGAAAGACTGCTCAAATAGACAATTGGGCATTAGATGGATGTTTCAAGCATCATTATCGTGCCTACTTTCTTTTGCAATGGAGGGCGTTCACTCAGCATGAAACTACATGCAAATATTGACATATGATTTTTGTGAGTACTTGGTTTTGAAAGTAAAATTTTGGCAGGGAGAAGGTGAATATTCCCCAATTGAAGTCTTTCATAACCATTGAAGGAGCCGGAGCAGAAAAGACAATTCTTCAATGGGGTGACACAGCTCAAACATTGGGACCAAAAGGACAGCCACTTGGAACATACAACTCCGCCACGTTTGCTGTCAATTCTGCTTATTTCATTGCCAAGAACATCACCTTCAAGGTAAAACAGAGCGTCCACAATTTCCTCAATCTCTCCCATACTTCTCTTTTTGATGCAAATTCTGAATTCATAATCAGATTTTTCCAAAACCCATTTGGATATACAGAACACAACCCCTGTTCCACCACCAGGAGCAGCAGGCAAGCAAGCAGTTGCCCTTAGAATATCTGGTGATACAGCTTCCTTCATAGGTTGTAAATTCTTAGGTGCTCAAGACACACTCTATGATCATCTTGGCAGACATTATTACAAAGAATGCTACATTGAAGGTTCTGTAGATTTCATCTTTGGGAATGGCCTTTCTCTTTTTGAGGTATGCTTCTCATCTTCATTTGATCAATAATTTATCGCCATGTAAACTACGGTTGCATGTACTCTGCTGTGCTCTATCTTGATTGCTTAACAACAATCAAGTTGCCTGCCCATCTATTAATCATCGAGGAACAAAGTATTTCCTTTTCTTATCTGATAAAACATTAGCTGAGATAACAACTGGTTCAGTTGTTTTGGTGATTTCCATGCTTAGGGGTGTCATTTGCATGCAATAGCGCAGAACTATGGGGCATTAACAGCACAGAACAGGATGAGCTTGCTGGATGACACAGGATTCTCATTTGTTAACTGCAAGGTTACTGGGACAGGCGTGCTCTACCTTGGAAGGGCTTGGGGTTCCTTCTCAAGGGTCGTCTTTGCCTACACTTACATGGACAACATTATCATTCCAACTGGCTGGTACAACTGGGGTGATCCTTCCAGAGAACTGTAAGTCTCCTTCACTTCGCTCTGTTTCAAAAATAACCAGTTTCCCATGAACAAAAAAGAGTAATTCTGCTCCAGTTTGCATAGAATCTTAGAAATGGTTTTTTTTTTATTCTTAGGAAAATGCATTAATGATTGTTGATTGATTGAATAAAAAGCATGAAAACAGGGCAGTAGATTAAATGACTCGATAATGTGCATCTTTACTTTCATTTTCATTTGATTTTAGTGTGACACAACGTCTTTAGGACACACAGAAGATGATTGTGCATCAATAAGCGTATATATTGAAGTATGCAAGTGTGGATGTTGCATCTAATTGTGAATTTTTCGTGATACACTTACCCGGTATAAAACTTCACATGTATGGCATATTGAAAACTTGGTATAACATAAACAAAAGCTTGGTATAATGAAAACTTGTCTCTCTAATATAGTTTTCAAAATAAAATATCCAAATAAAAAATAAAAATTAAATAAATTATATAGTTCTATCTTAGTATCTTTTCATCTTTTCTCACTTATAGGGAGCTTATCGAACTTCTCTTTAAAAGCGTCAAGGTTTTCTAGGACATTAATTATAGCTTTTTAAATTTCAAATTACTTCAAAAAATGGTAGCAAATATTCCTTTCATAACTAATAGCAACAAAATTTTTAACAAATAATACTCACTGATTATGAGATTTTTTCAAATAATATTTTTAATTATGAGACAAAACCATAATAAAATATTATTTTTGACCATTATTATAAATATAATAAAATCCACAAGCTTCACTTCGGTCTCTCTTTACTTTTTCACAAACAGTCCATGTGTGCTTGCGTTTATATATAATTGCAATTTATTCTATGACATAGAGACTCTAAATAAGTTTATCTCAATATTTTCTAAAAAAAAATCATCTTATTTAATTCCCGCACTTTGGGCAAGAATCTTGGCAAGTAATAACATGATATCTTAGACTAGTATATGCCTTCAAAAATAGGGATAAGCATAGTTTGGGTGAAGCCAATTGATCGACTTTAATCGAACTGAAATTTCAATTTTGGTTTGATTTTGGGATATTTGAGTTCCGTTTTAGATTGGGAAATATTCAAACCAATCATGGCATATGGAATTTTAGTTCGGAATTTAACTGAATCGAAATAATTGAATAAACCAAAATTTAAAAAAAAATACATTATGAAATCTATATTTGATATTAATTATTATAAAATTATAATAGTTTAATAATAAACTTCTATTTTTAAAACATTATATATATTTATAATTGCATATTAAATGATTATCTTTACAAAAATAATAAATAACCTTGAGTAAATAATTAAATAAATCTATTTTTTTATAAATTATTATTTAATTCGGTTATCGTGGGGGGAAACAGGGAGGGTATTTTCGTAATAAAAATTTAACTCTATCCCAACTCAAGTTAAGTTTTTATTATAAAATAATTTTTTAAAAAAATAAAATAATTTTCTAATAAAAATATGACTCGATCTTGACTCGAGTTAAGTTTTTATTATGAAATAAATTTTTAAAAATGAAATAATTTTATAATAAAAGTTTGATTCGATTAGACTCGAGGCAAGTTTTTATTATAAAATAAATTTTTTAAAAAATAAAATAATTTCGTAATAAAAATTTGATTCGATAGTGATTCGAGTCAATTTTTTATTATAAAATAAATATTAAAAAATAAAATAATTTTGTAATAAAAAATTTTTTCTATCCCGCCCCACTCCCTTCTTTCCTTTTTACCCACCAGCTGGCCACGCCGGCTGTCATCCCTTCAATCCAGGTCGCCTCAAAGTTCAATCTTTGAGCGAAAACGGCGACGGCAGAGAGCCCGCCACCTCCACTTCTTCTTCTTCCCCCATTGCCACCGTTGACGCGCCCGATCGTGATGGAGGGGAGGAGGGGGATGGAGAATTGGAGAAGACGGGGCAGCTGCAGCTGTGGGGGGGGGAGGGGGGGGGGGGA
>JAVDBV010063263.1:0-18244 GCA_032619315.1 Piper longum
GATGAATGCACAATAATCCTAACATGACACTACATGGATGACATACAACTAATCTACACACTAATATAATTAAGATCAAAATTAATAAAATTTCTAAAATATAACGGACAGAGTTTCCCCTAAAAATGCAATTAGGGGCCACCCTGTCGAATATACATATGCAAGTATATTTAATCATATATCAAACAATTTCATTCATACAAAATCTAACATGCTATAAACTCATTTTAAAACTTGGGTCTAAACCCATCACACTTTCACTCCACAATCTATTTATATTCACATCATCTCATCATGTCTTAACGCATAATCACGTTTCATCATCATGTCCTTTCATTTCATCGCATCAGCTTTAATATAATAAAATCATAACCAAAATATTAAACATTCAATCAACAAACATATATGTGTGTGCAAAAGACCTCATTGCTCCTCTGTATAGCTGGCACATTTATCTCGTACTCATTACCTACATATAGTAAAAAACCGTCAGTAATGAGCATTACCGGTGCGGAAAATAACTAATATCAAACTCGCACAGGAGAGCTAACCCTCCTGTTGAATAAAAACCATATACTTCCTCAAAAACTCTCACAAGGGCACTAACGTGAGCCGTCGCCCTCGAGCGGCACCATCCCCCATCCATCTAATTCTCTTTTCTTAATCATCTCATCCATTGCGTCTTGCATCAAATCTCATTATTGTTCATCTCAGCCCTCTAAGTCCTCCATATTACTCTTTGCCTTGAGCCAAAGGCCGAGTACTCTCACGCAGTCGCCTTTAGTACCTTTTGAACCACAAGTCCGGACATTTGCTGTACTAAACATTATCCGTAAACCTCTACGTTCTCTGAGTGTGAGGAACTCAAACGCTGAATTAGCAGGATCCCTCGGGATGAAGTGGGTCCTCCCCAACATCAACCCAAAGACGAACACATGCTTTGTCTAAAGCCATGGCCGCCTCCCTCTTTCCACCTCTCACTGAAAACACGAAAACTATATATATAGGCTTGGGTAGGAAATTTAATATAATAGGCCCGAAGGCAACTTGTGGTAGATCTTGTTTTCGAAAATATACTCGAGGGATCTCATCCTCGAGGGTTATTAATCTCGGAAATTGTTCGGCTGAATGGCCCGAGTTAAATGGGATCAAATAAAACGCCACTTAACTCGTCCTGCAAGTATAAAACCAAACATGCGATGGAATAGAGTGTAAAACAGAGACGAGTCTTAAACGAACCTGGTAGAAGCTCCAAGCGTGTCATCGCGCCTAGACGGCGAGCTCCTACTCTGTACATACACATCAAAATCAAATACTAACGCGCGCTAACTACATGATGCACCAAACTCATATAATTACCACACTCATAATATAATCAGAATCAATCAACAATTCAATAATTATTAATATAAATAATTCTAAATCATCTTATTCATATCAATTTTATCTTGATTTTCTAAATTACATCATAATCACTTATAATGCTCAACTAAATTTACTTCGTTAGATCATGTAATATTCATTCATAATTCATCAAATCCTTGTCACTTATCATCGCATTAGAAATTATGTATTAATCACATCAATTAATGAATCCTAGCATGTTGTGCTAACAATCACCAACTCTAAATAATCAATGAGAGGTAGTTATACCTCGCTTCGTTGGCAATTAGCGACGGTTAGGGTTTCGTCGTGTGTGCGTCTCTAACCTCGAATTCAGCGCTCGACGGCGTCCGAAGCTCGATCGGGCTCGATTGGATGAACTCAGCGAAAGATCCAGCGAAATCCATCAATCCGGTTTTCCGGCTAGTTTTGGCGATTTTCCGGCGGCTTCCTTGTGATTTTCCGGAGATTGTTACGGCGGGGCAATTAGGGGTAAGGGTCGGCACCGCCTCGACGAGCTCGACCCAATGGTGGCGATAACACAGCCGGCCGCGACGGCGATGACCATCGGCGGCGGCACCAACGCTGGCTGGCGCGGTGGGTCGCTCCAATCGGGCCCACAGCCAGCCTCGCCGTCGGCTCTAGGTGGGGGGAAACGTCGGTGAGGTGGTGAGGGTGGTCGTCAACGTCACGGCGGCGGCGGCACTGCCCGGTCGGCGGTGAATCGCGTCAGGAAGAAGTGGCAGCATCGCACCCAATTCCGGCGTCGCGGCGACCCAATCGTGGCCGGTGGTGGTCGGGGTAGCACGGCGACACCACAGCGGGACTGGGTGGCGACGAGCGGCGGACGGGCGGCGCTGACAGTGGCGGTGAACAGTAATGAGGTGGGGTTTGGGTAGGGGAGAGTGTCGGGGAAGAAAGGAAAGAAAAAAGAAATACGTTGGGTGGCAAACTCGTAAATAAGTATTGATTCGTTTCCGACTTGAGTCAAAATAATAACTATCTCATAATAAATCCTAAAAAAATCTAGAAAAATCGGAAAAAATCCCGTAAATCAAAAGAAACACCACAACATCCAAATGACATGTTCTATAACTAATAACTCACCCAAACTGCCTGTAACGCATCCTAATATGGTAAACGACATAAAACTATTTCTACGGTCACAAAATAAATTAATCTAAAATCATCAACTGTATACTCTTATATATTCTGATAATTCATTCTCTACTCATTCATGATATTATCATCATATACTCGGGTACACATGACCCTCATAGCTCATACACATGACCGGCATCGGCTTAGTACACTTGTTCTGAAACATACTCAACTCGATCTGATGGGTGAACCGATCGGCTAACGACTATAAAATCGTAACTCAAATCACGAGTTTTACAGATGGATGGGGTATGGCGAAGGGTGCTACAGAGGTACATAGAGATACGGGTGATGACGTGGACTTGGCAATGCAAGCTGAGTGGATGTGGGGGGGTGCCAACAGATTGAAAGTAAAGATTTAAGTTTTTTTTAAAAAAAATAAATATAGGCCATCAGATTTAATCCAATGACCCAAATTAGAGTGACAGCAAAAAATTATTTCTATTGTCACCCCTAGAGTGCCCAATATATATATATATATATATACACAATATCACAGCTTTTTTTTTTGTCTTAATGCATGAAACTAAAGGAGTGAAAGTATAATAATATTTAACCATTTTTTTCTGAAGTATAGTAAGCATTCGTAAAATAAACAAATGGTATATGTTAATATTGAGTGGGAAGGGGCTTTTTTTGTTAATTATTTGTCAACCAATAAGTCTATGTAATAATCATCTACGATTCCGCACGTGACTGACTTAAATGGCTTTGGTAATTTACCCAAAGTCTAAGCCCATTATGATAATTTTGTTGTTCATTTTTTGTTTTGACTGAAAAGCCCCTCATCTTCTCCCTCGGCGGTCACCATTGGCGAAGTCCAACATTCGGCCCGAGCTTTGCTGCGTCAAAATCGGACATGGCCGCCTTCTATCTTACGCCGCACTGCGTCGCCCTCCCCGGCTTTCGCTTCTCCCAGCTACATCCTCCTCTGCGACTCTCTCAAATAAAAGTGCACTTTTTATATCTTTCTTTTTTTGGCTTAGAAAGACTTCTTGTTGTGTTTGATGATTCTTCATTGTTTGTCACGCAATCGACACTGATTTCATTATCTTGTCTGGTTAAAGCTCCTCTCGTTGGATGATGAAGGTGGTGCATGGTGATTGGGTTGCAGACGAAGTGTGTGCATTCTTGCATCCTCCAGATGGAGCACCATATCCTTTTCGCCGGGAACATTTATGTCTAGTTGTAAAAATATGTTTGGTTTTTGGAGGGTAACTCCTGATGTACAATATGTACAGTGTACACTGATGTGAATGAAATCATCTTTCGAAACTAATTTTGAATTTGGGGGCCAATTAAATCATCCCGACAATCAATTTTGATGACGGCATGCCTTATCGGATTTACGAGATTGATCAGCTGGGAAGGTGCAAATGTCTAAAATGGCATTAATTAAGTCAGAAGACCGGTTGTTGATCGGAAGTTTAAGGCCCGTTTGTACCTGCTCTGGCATTGGGGGTGCCGGCTGCCCTTCTTCACCCATCTAGCATTAATCGTAGTATTTGATACAAATAATCTTGCCATGTCCATGTAGAGCACATATTCCTCAGGGTTGTATACTATTAACAAATATTAATGCAAGTTTGGTATCTCCTGCTTGTCTGCTTGGAAATTTCAAGATCTTAAAACATTCTGGTTTTGGTGAGGTTTGGTGTATTGTTTAGCGAAGGAATATCATGTGAGGATTGTATCTTAGTGTCGTCTGTTTTGTGATGAGAGAATTTAAATTGGCCTCTGCTACTCCGCTACTCTGCTTGGAATTTCATGGTCTTAAAATGCATGGGTTTGGCGAGATTTAATGCATGGTTTAGCATACTGATATCAGTCATATCAGTTGTGGACTAGAGTGCACTCTGTTGTGTGAGAGTTTATTAAGATAAGATAGCTCAACAGGTCGTTAATGTGTGAAAGTTGCTCTCAGAAAATCATAATTGTGAGATTTATTTGCCCTCTCCCGTCTTGAGCTTGGGCCTTGTTTCTCGGTCTGCATATTTGCTAAGAAGCCCATCAGCGCCAATGGATTGTCGATTGGACTGGGCTGTAAAATGTGCGCGTGACCTGAAACTATGATACTGTTAATGGGCCTTTGTGCTTTTGTGATGATATTTAATGAGCAGGTCGTCATAAAACTTATCAGTGAAGACTTGAAAAGCTTCAAAAGATGAAGTCATACTTTCCACAATTTGTGTATAGACTTGAATCTTAGGATTTTTGTAGTGGAATAAAATGTGCTGTGGGAGTTCGAAGAGCCCGGAATCATTGTGCGTGCAGTACTAGGCATGCATTCATAAATTATGATTGAATTCATGTCATGTGAAGTGCTGAAATCCAGAGACAAAGGCAAAGCAGATAGGGAGCAAGAAGTAGGGCACAGCGCAGAAGCTGGGATGGAACAACAACAACCTTCCCCATGATTTGATCGTCTACTCTTGAAAGGCCACCTCTCACGAGATCATGTATATATAGTTAAATACATATATATACAGATTGACCAAACTTGTGTTGGCCAGTGAGAACAGTGGCCCATAGCACAAGATGGGAGCTCTCACTTTTATGCGGGTGACGGCTCCTCGCTGTGTCGACGACCGTAAGAAGCAGAGGCCGATACGCAGCCTTAGTGTATCTATGACATGCCTCGTGAGTGATGGCCCTATCAACCGAGCTGGCTTATGAAAAGAGCTTTACTTGCCCCATGCTTCAACTCTCATCCATCTCTCTCTCTCTCTCTCTCTGCTTTTTTTTTTTCTCTGCTTGTAACGTGACGAGGACGAGGAACCTGCCCAAGATCCTGATCCCAAATGTAGAAGCTTACAAGGGGAAGGATACAAGATTTGCCATGTGGGGGTGGAGCCCTTTCGACTCAAATGGATTGGTTATATGCTTCGAAATATCATTAGACTTAATGCCCATCCCATCATGTGTGGTTGATTAATGTCCTGGACGTGTACAGTCATTCTTCTATCAAGTTAGCTAGTGTTTGTTATATTGAGTGAATTGCTGTTAGGAAACGATACTTGCGAATTCTTGACTTCATGGCATCTACAGTTTTAATTAGTTCAATTTTAAAAAGACGTGGGGGGTTTTCCTTTTACTCGTTGGAAGTTTGCTAATTGCTGTACCTAGTTATGTTGCAGATGAATAAAACCGTTGTGATTACAACTAGTTTGCTACTGCTTCAACGCAGGCCAAACCCAAGATAGGAATATTAGAGTGGTTTTGTAAACAATGGCCATGAGACTCTTGCGCTTGGCGTTACAATACAATTTCTTTCCATTTTAGCCTCTTCTTCCCAATCCTGCTCTCTTGTTTTTGTTACTTTATTGTGTGGTCGTCGGTGAGATAGATGCTCAAGCTTTTTGACCAACGTCTTGTCGTGATTCCAACTTCCAAAATCATATAAAAGAAGATGAATTAATAACACCGTGATCAGAACCGGTGTCGGCTCCTCCCGGAAGCGACGCGTGGAGACGCCACGCCGTGCGTCTCCACCTTTAATCATCTCAGGAATCGACATCGACGGTGGGGATGCACGGCGTCTCCGTCGGCTTCCCTCTTAGGAGGAGCAAAAAATTTGCCCATGATCAACCATTTATATCATCATATATTGGATTTTGTGTCCACAATACTATTTTCCTATTATTATTACTGCTCTCTTTGACAAAACGCCCGATCGCCATACATATTTATAACTAAGAACGGCTGATTGATCGCACGTCATAAATATAACTCATGCATTGAATTGAAGTTCAGAAGAGCAGGAAAAGGCCGAAGCCAGTTTTGAATTGCCGACACAATTTACTTGCACAAACGTGATGTGAGTTGTTTCTACTCATGATGTTGTCGGAATGGGAAACAGTCAGCCCTTGATCTTGTGAGGAGGGCACTGGTAGCACTTGGTAAAGAGGCCAAAGGTGTCCACTTGTTGAACGAAGTTAAGCATACTTGCCCAACCCCCAAACCCAAATCCCACCACCAACACCCATCCCACCACAAATGCGTTTAGGCAATACATGCCTGCCCATCCTCCCAGAAATGACGGTGGTCTCTCCACAGCATTCTGCAGCGCAAGGAAATAGAAAATTTTAATATGAGCTGCATCGGTAATTCTGCATGCTTATTTGTTTATTTTTTCGACAATGTTTATATATAAAACGTTACTAGCTAGCTATGACGACGAACCTCTCTTGCCAAAGCAGGAGCAAATGTTATCATGTGGGCCAGTGCAGGGATTATGTAAACGGTGAAGCTGACAAGGAGTGATCCGACGGTGGAGTTGATGGGGCCAAAGAAGGGGAAGATGATGGCTAGAAACCAAATGGGAATCACCACTGGTAGTCTAGCCAATGCCTTCTTGAATAAATTCTTTGTTTCGTGCATCCTTATGAACTTCTCCCACACAAAGTAAAGGGGTGTGCAAGCGAACCCAAACGTTATGAACTGCAAACATATTGTTCAAACTTATCATGTTTAACATAGACATACGTATATATTGATGAAAGAATTGATCCGAACGAGTTGTAATGTTTTAACTTGTCAAATTAAGAGCAAGCAGGTGTGATCGATGGATGGATCACCTGATGAATGAGCATCAGAATGACGGCCATGTCTCTGAATCCCGACTTAGGCAGCAAAGCGAAAGCATTGGAGTGATTGAGTAACATGTCGCCGAATGCCCAATACACCAATATTGCAGATGGTAAGGTAAGAGTGAGAACGTAAAGAGTTGCAAACAAGTATATCAACTTGAACTTTTGTGGTTTCCACATGGCGTGCATGATTTCTCTGCAAGTTTCCAAGGATAGATCTGATCAGACTACTTCACGTGTAATATTGTACATGGAATGTCCATATTCTCATTTTCCTATGCATTGGATCTTTCATATTAACTTATTGGCTGTTATTACTCACACTGTCACGGCATGCCCCCCAAAAGTGTACAGGATATTGGTGGCTCCAGTAAAATACAACACCATCTTGGTTGGCCCAGAGTGTGTCACTCCTTCAACCTAGTGGATGAAAGCAAGGGTGTAAAATATATATCATGATCAGGAGGGAAATTTATGATTAAGACAACTTAATTTGGTGGGTTGCTCTTCTTGTTTATGGTGGATCATGAGTTTACCTGACCATGAAGAAGTGAGGCAATTGCTAGATACCAGGCAGTGTAAGTAGTCATTATAAGGCCCAAGAATGACCAAATTCTGTAATTGTGGAAGGATGGGATGAAAACAGTGGTAGCACAACAGGCTCCGAAGATGTAAGTCCATGTTCTCTTGTCAAGATTGTCGTTGATGTAGTAGATGTTACTGCAAATGTTAACTACTTGCCATGTTAAGAATAAAGTTTCAAAAAGATTTAAAATGATGATATCAATTAGATCAGAAAATCCTCCCAAAATTAGTTACCTGGCGCATGCAATCAGTTGAATTACAGACCCGAAAAGGAGAAAAGTGCAATTGAAAAGTAGGCCTGCATTTCGCCAATGCTTCCCCAGAAGACCGTCCAGAACTTCAAACCACTACAATTCACATAAGAAATATTGAAGATTAATACACAAACAAACACTGGTTATCTGGTTGCAGGCAGCTTTAGATGGATAAACGTAATATTTAACGTGTTAACTTTTTCTAAACAAAGACAAATGTATGCTTTCGAGTTAGATAGGAACCCATAAATTAAGCTAGCCGAGGCTATCAGCTTTTTACTAGGACATTGCGTTGATTGTTTGGTAGAGAACAAACTAATTAAATTACCTGGATAACATGGTTTCTGAAATCCATCTTTTCCCTCTCCTTCCTACTCCTGTACTCAACATAGAGGACACATATAATGTAAGCCGTCCAACTCCCCATCAATCCATAAAACAACTGCAAAAGAACCCCAGATAACATCCCAAGCTGCGAAAAGGAGTATGGCAGCGTAAGAAGCACTTGAGCCACCTACAAGCAAACATCGATCGACAACAACCAAAAAAAGAAGCAAATGATCCAAATGAACAAAGCTCAGTTTTCATGTATGTGTTTTATGGGCAGATCAAGAATCATGTGAATGTCCAAAATATGTGGAGAGGAAAAATGCCTGGTTTGAAGCACAGCTAAACCATGCATCATAAACAGATCCACCGTGCCAAAAGAGTGCAGTCAACTTGGTCTTGGCATTTGGTCTTGCTTCTCCTTCCCTCTCCATCTCGACATAGTTCCCGGCTATCACAGTCTCAACCTTCTCCGAGGCCATGGTTGAACAAATAATCCCTTTGTGCTAAGAAGGGCAATAACAATACTCCAAGAAGAGCAAACCCACTTGTCTATATAAAGAAGACGAATCTCTTACAATTAGCTCACCATTTTCAATGTATCATCCGTTCCATCTCTACTTCACATCTTTTTCTGTTTGGAAATGGAAATGACGGTATATCTGGGGTCCGCCTAGCATGCAACGCACGAGCGGGCTGATCCACAAAACCAAGCTTTCTGTAAAGGAGACCACGAGGGTGATTGGAGGGGATAAAGAAGAGGAGAAGAGACCCATTCAAGAAATTAGGTGACAAATGTTTGGTTTGATAAAGGTCTGAGTCCTCAATGGATGGAATCATTGCATTCATGGGGTGACTTGTTGCTAGACATGATTACTGTGCATCTACTATACGACTGGCTTTGGTTCAACTTTAGCATTTGTATAACACTGAACAGTACTCTGGCAGACTATAAACTAGCCAGGGGCAGATTTTTAATCGAAAAACTAGCTTTACATGTGTATATAAATATTGTGTACATGTATTTCTATGAATACTACAGGTAAGAGATAATGATCATGTGTTGCATTTGATTGCGACTTGGAAGGCTCATAGATATGGAGGGACACGAGAGGGAAATGGACAAGGGTTAATGGACAACAAGTGTCTAAAATTATATGTGATAATTTACATTGAGCTAGACCTGAGCTGGGGCCTGGTGGGTCAGAATTAAAACACTTAGCCGATCATATATGGGTGCTCTTATCTGAAGCTGGCTGATATGTCTCGAGTCAGCATAATATGGAAACATACAAATCAAATGGGGGGAGATATTTTTCAGTAAATTACACTGAACTAAGCTACAAATTGCCAATAGCTTTGGCATCCAAGTTTTTATAACTAGTTCTAGACTACTAGTAGTCCACAAATGATCATATATCAGGACTTGGACAACACAACAATTGTCCTAATACTTACCGGTATGATCTGAAAGCCTTTCTTTCATTTTTTTTTTTTGTTTATAAAAGTTCCGAAGAAGCACTGGTGATCAAGACTAATCAAATTTATTTGCCAGTTCATACATGTAAGAGTCCACATAACTAGTCTGATAACAGTACTATTGTTTTACCATTTGGAAGGACCACCCACCATGGGAAAGCAGGACTTTTCTCGTTGCTTTGCTTTGATACGGTCCTTCGTATATAATGTGTGCGCCTAGCTACGAGAAGTCATATTCTGAAAGGAGGCGGTGAGGGGGCACATGGCTGCAGAAGAAAAAGGGGAGAAAGGACTTTCAAGCTTTTGGTTCCCATCAGCGAGCTGAAATTGAGATGTTACGAAAAATCATGACAAAGTTCATTGTATAAAATCTCCAAAGATATGTTGGGAGAGCATATCCAGATTGATTCCAGGACCAGCTAAGATTTGAAGTAGCTACAATGTCGACGAACGATATTGAAGAAAAAGTTTTGTAATAACAAGAGGCCGCTAGCTGGCTGCTAATAGTGCTGCAAGCAGACAGTGCCAAGGAGTAAGGACGGTTGATCAAGTTGATGCATACGTTTGATTCATATTTGTTGGAGAATCGACTCTTTGTTGTTCATGTGAAGTAGTCTTCATTAATTACAAGTTGACGCATAGTATCACAAAGTCTTTTGGGATAGGTCCAAAGTCTGCACAACTGAGCTTCAACCTCTATACTAGCACAAGCCCGTTTAATTTCAATTTACTATTAGCATGTTTATTCATAACAATAGTTCCTGTCAAAATTAACACAGCAAGGTGGGCATCTGCGTCCAAGCCAAACTGTTTCCCCGTTGCTAGCTCAGGAGCAAAGGCGGCCCCAATGATATAGCTAAAAATGTAAAGCAGGTGTCTTCTACAACTAGAAGGAAGGTAGCTGCTTTTGTTCATATTGTCATAAAGCTTACCGATTCTTGAACTTCGCCGGTACGTATTCCCGCTTCTCTTCCCATATTATACTTCACTTGCTGTCATCATAGCATTGTATATATGCCAAGTCTGGCATAGCCCACCACGGTTCTTCATAATCCCAAGGAAACCATTAATGGCTATTCATCAACGGGGAATTCCGCCGCTCCCCTTAGTCATTTTCTCACTTGTTTTGTTTGCATCAGGTAAATTCTCATGATCTTCAAAAATATAGTAACCAAGCCGGTTGTCAATTTACTTGGATCCAACCAGCTTGTGACTCCAGTTCCCTCATTATTCCGTGTTTGCATAAATATTAATATCTAGTAAATGGAATGTATCCTAACTGCATGCATGAAATGCTACGAAATGTGTGAAGGAATAAAGCAATCAGAATCAGCCAGGGTTTTCACCATCGTCAATGCTTGCAAAGAGACAATCTGGCCTGCCATCTTCCCCGGCCAACTTTATGATGGGGGTGGCTTCCCTCTCAAAACAGGTCAGTCCGTTGTCTTCAATGCTCCCGCAGGTGGCTGGGTAGGCCGTATATGGGCTCGAACAGGTTGCAAATTCGACCAAGCCGGCAATGGCACCTGCCAGACTGGCAGGTGTGGCACCTCAATGAAGTGTGCTGATCCTGGCACTCCTCCTGCCACTCTTGCTGAATTCAACCTTGCATCACGGGACTTCTATGACGTCAGCCTTGTTGACGGCTTCAACCTGCCGGTGACCATCGTCCCACTCCATGGCACGGGAAACTGCAGTGTGGGGGGCTGTGACAGCGACATGAGGAGCACATGCCCGTCAGAGCTTGCCCTCAAGGAAGATGGCAAGACGGTAGCTTGCCGGAGTGCCTGCAGCGTTTATGACTCAGATGAGTATTGCTGCCGGGGAACATACAACAGCCCCATGACGTGCCAGGCCAGTAACTACACCAAGGGGTTCAAGCAGGCATGCCCAGCTGCTTACAGTTATGCCTACGATGATCCCACCAGCCTGTTTACTTGCACTGGAGCTGATTATGTTGTTGCATTTTGCTCAGATAGGTAAGTCAGAACTTTGAACAATTATTATTAAACATGATTAGCAAGGCTCAAAACTACGGGATTCATCCACCATACATCATCTAATTAATTGGTTGGTCCATGCAGGAAGAAGTCAGTTTGCACCTACCATGACAAGAAGCTTCGATGCAGTGGAGTTGGAGAAATCAAACCCATGACTTTGAGATCCATGGCAATGACGGCCATTACAATTTTTATCAAACTATGGCTCTTATAATCATATGCATATGTCCAATCCAAACAATAGAACAATAGTATATTGAAATATTTCTCAGATATTCAGAATGAATTACACCAACAAAGCATGAGAGTTCTATTGAACTCAACGATATTAAAAAAACGTTTTTTCAACAGCCCTCAATGACAGTCAACACGAGATCGTACATAACACCTTCACACAAATCCAGCATTGGAAAAAAATAAAATTGTGATATTAAACAAATCAGCAAAACAGATTAGCCAGTCCCGACATACTGACATTCAAGAGTCAAGGCCGTACTTGTGATTCATCAAAACTAGGCTATCCATGTAATGCTACTGAACGCAATTGAACTTAATATTTTCAAGCTATAGCATTTGAACATGCCTATTTTATATAAGCAATATTGCGATAGAGAAGGACAATCTATATCTGTACAAAACAAACCTGTACACAAAATTGCATTCACCAAAGGCCAATATATAATAACTCTAAGATTTGTGATCCTTACCGTTGTGTTTGGCAGTCGGTGGACCAATTTGTTTGCTAGAATTTTCTGTAACTTGTTTACCATCATCAAAGGGAAGTACTGCAACTGGAGCTGCAGGCACAGTGGTCCATCGCTCCCTAAGAAAGGTCATAAATTTATGAACCATTTCTCTTCGAAATTCAAGCTCCCTTGTAAAGAGGTCAAGAAGACAAAAGGCTAAGATATATCTGAAAGGAACTAAGAGCAGAGAGCTGGCTGCACAGAACAAGACTATAGCAACCTCGCCAGTGATCTGCAAACAATGGAAAGGAAACCAGTTATTTAGATCATCCCACAAACAAATATCAAGTAATCTGACAGGAACTCACATAAGAATTGTCGAGAAAATAATGGACTAGAGATGACTATAGAAGTCACATCGCTAAGACAAGAAGCACACAAAATATTGTTATGTGAAATAAAGGTATGACCTTATGGAAACCCTTACAACTGGAGAAAGAGCACAATCTTTAGCTCACTAATGTATTCTATAAAACACAATAAGAGGGGAAAGGAACTGTTCAATAGATGCATTGCTCTGGGAAAAAAAGTTGCCACGTAGTGGTTTGACACTTTAAAACAGATGTTACATGTGTATGAGAAGTCATTTCCCTTTGCAAAGTAGTTTTAATTGGCAGGTTAGAATCGCATTGATCCCGCAAAAGATAATTTAAGTGTCAGGTATACATAATTAGTCCAAAATAAAAGCATGAGACTGCCAACTTATCTTCTGTATTGTACTAATCATAAACTATGTTGCAACTCATACCTGAGGTTGCCCAGCGAGCAAAATAGTTCGTACTTTTAGCAGAGCAATATTTACATTCTGTAAATAATTTTCCAGATCAGCCATAGCTTCTTTCAATGCTACAATTTTCTGAAGAGTGTTCGAAGGAGGCTGATCTCTGATGGTAACTCTACCAAAGAATCTCCCTAAACGACCTTGTTCTTTAAGCGCCTTCAATAACAACATAGCAACAGCAGTACCCATCAATGTCATGGGTAGAACGTATGATAACAAATTTCTGCAAAAATTAAATGGAATTTAGCAATCAGGCATCTATAGGCATCAGTCTGCTTTCGATGATTGATGTAGGTCAGAAAGCACCACTATTCGGATTTGATTAGTCTTTCATATATTAGTTGGTTTTATAGTTGTTTGGGAGTTATTTGCATTTGTAGGGATTTCTTTCAAATAGTTGATAATAACTTTTACCTGAAAATGATCGTATAAGCAAACACAAGAAATGAAACTGTCAAGTGTGGCTCCTCCCAATGCCTTAGTTTCTCAAAATTTTCATACATGACAGCACAAGGTAGCATAAGTTCCTGAAAATACGAAAATTGAGGTTAAAATAAATAAAGTCACTTTTCATTATACTGATAGGATAATTATTTTTTCACAAAATATCATTCTTTGAATCCACAGGTTCAAACAAAGAGACATACTAAAAGGATTAAGTCCCTTCTATGACAAGTAAAAAGTAATACTAATATGTAAACACCTCTTCATGAACAAAAAAATTTTAACCAATTCAATGAGAATATATTTTAGTGAAAACAAACCTTAAATAGGTCAATGTTGCTCGGAATCCCTTTGATCATGGCAGCATCTATGGTTGCTTGAGTACTTTCCACTATCTGACTTCTCTCTTTACATGTTTGTGCAGCCCTTTCTACAAGGTTTTTATCTCCAACCACAAAATTCTTCCCTAAAACTATTCCTTGCCTCACAAAATAACTCTTCCAAAAAGCGACTGATTCACTAGAACCCCAAGATGATGATTTCATCCATGGACGCAAATAGAGACTTCCATCTACATCAACCACATGCGTATTATTAGGCCCTGAAATTCTATTAGAAGTGATTCCATCCAATGCCTGCTTAATCAAAGGACCTCCCCACAAATTTACAGCTAAAGTTTGACAAACAACATGTCCATAAGGTGCGTTTCTAAGGTAGGTAAACTGCACAAGTTTAGCTGGATCTTCTGTTATTTTTTCCATGTACTGAAGAGTTTGTAGCCTTAAAATACTGTTTGATGCACTTGTCACTGCTCGTTTTTTACCTTTATGTGCACCATATACGTGGTATAACGATGGATCACGATCTTGGGGGGCATATTCACGTATAAATTCATATAAACATATAACCTCACTAATGAGGGCATGCCAAACGTCACGTCTCATTTCACGACCAAAATTTACAAACTCGAGCACACATGTTTCTGACCTGTTAACAAAGAAATTAAATTTGTTTCATTCATTGCATTGCATCGATGAAAAACTACATCAAGTGTTTGTGCTATATCATAGATAATTAGATCATTTAACTTCCTGAAGCTACATCAAGTATTCATGGGGAAACCAATACAAATATTTTTTGAAAATACGAGAGACCAGATATGATCATGGTATATACAAATCAAAGGAAGCACGAAAAATTACTTTGAACCTGATGTCACAGCTAATGCAGAATCGAAGAAAGTATATCCCATAGGCCCAACTTTTGTTTTTTTAACCAGTGAACCTGGCATTGTAAGGTCCAATCTTATGGTTTCTTTCTTGCTAGTCAGGCTGATAGGCTGCCATTATTTATAAAGTCAAAAACAATGGAAAGAGTGAATAGCACATCAACCAGAAACAGAAACACACATGCATAATTTTATTGATATAGTATATCACTGAAAGTATATGAATGCCATTAGCCTGCAATTATCTAGAAAATTGTATTGAAAGAGACATTTTAATAACAATTTCATGTCCGTTGTCACCGGCAAAGTGCGGCTAAAGACATTAAGACTTCCTCTGGGCTGGCATGGTTGCCTAAGAAAACATATGACTTTGACCTAAAAAAGCTGCAACTGTATCTCATGACTGCTAACCGAAACATCAGCTAGACGGCATACCGCATATTACATTGGGAAACCATCCAAATTTGCACTTCATGATGTTTGGCAAGAGGAGTTAAAATCCTTTTTTATGAGGTGAGCGAATTTCTAATTAAACAATTGAAATAAACTAATTTCATGCAGAGTTTTTAAAACTTCTATGCTCAAATAGGGACTCATACAATGTAATTAAGTTCCATTCAGACAAAAACTACCTCAAAATAGAGAGCTTTATCAGTCAACGTAAGATTCCCAGGCCACCCAATATTTTTCTCCCATTTCAAAACTGGGCGCTTTCTGCTTGAACCAAGGCATAAAATTTGTTCCCCTGATAAATGAGGTTTCTTTTCAAACTGCGACTTTCTCCCGTCATGAATCCTAAATAAAAGAAGCTTCATAAGAGTTGACAACTTGCATAGGAGCATTTTGGGGACGTATTTACTTAGCTATCACTTTAACCCCTCATTGAGGTTTTCATTAAGCTGTCATAGCTGAACAGAGATTGATATTGGTGTATCATGCCAGATAATAAAGGATTAAGGAAAAAATATACTCACTTTAGAAGTGCAGTCACATACATAATCCACAGGCTCATAGACATCCCCTTTTCCTCTTGTATAAGTGATTTATATAGGTTATGAGCAGTAGATCTATCAGCTACACCAGCAACAGAAGGAGCAATGCGTATAAAAGCCTCTTCGCTGATGAGTTCACCCTTCAACATCCAAAAAGGATACTCCACTTCAGATAATACTGTTCATATACCTATAAAGTGTAATAAATAATACCCCTAATGTTTTTAACACACGATCCTAGCATAAACAGCAAATGTGTATGAGCTAATAGTTATCTGATAAGCATACATGACACATGCAGTAATGTGAATATGCTTTTTAGAAGTAACAGGTAAAGAACCATGTCCCATAGATACTGATAAAACGAGCATCAGCTACTTATAAGTCGCTTGATGAAGTTTATAAACCTTTAATCAGCATGTCTATTTAAAAGCTACAAAGTATTTGAGCCACACTATGAAAATGGCACAACAACATCAGCTGCTACTTTTAGAGTTAACCTATTACCAAAGCTTTTTGCGAAAAATTGTTTTGTGGATAAATACAACAATAAAGAACTGTTGCCTTTGGCTTGAAGGCTGAACAGAACTAATATTCAAATTACCTGAAAATAACTGCCATTTACATCTTTATCTGTCGAATATGGGTTGTCCCAAGCAAGCATTGTTACAAATATAAGTCGCTGAAAGGCAGCCTCCTGTAGAGAACAGATGTATTGTACATAAATAAGTCGGAATGAAACTCATCTTATTCTTCTTTCCATACACTTAATATTCAAGAATAATGTTAATGAAGGCATTTTGACATCCTTATGCTGAAATATCATGGTTATTATCAAGTATCAAACAGAATAAGTAGAGTTCTGTACTCATGCAAGACAAATATTATCCAGCAATAAAACTAGGATAATACTAAAACTCATGCCACAAACCTTCAAACTAGGATGAATATCTGAACTATCTCTTGACAAGTACCTAAAACAACAATATTCCACCAAGTTTCGAGCATTGTTCTGAACAGTGCCAGCTGCCAGAGCTTCAAATATCTTCTGCATTATCTTACCAGTTAATCCATTCAACCTGGGGGTATCAATCACAAAGAAGATTACTCACTCTAGTCAATTTTCAAGCTCATGATAATTCAATAAAGAAAACAAAAAACGTGAAGTAAATCAAAACATCTTTATGGCAACGAATGTACAAATTTTTACGAAATTAATACCCACTGTCATAAATACAAGTCTCCCACCATAATTCTTCTCATGAACTAAAATAATGATAAAAAAAATACTTCTATTACGAATTGCAAGTACATTAAGATTAACTAATTATAAAAGGATTTAAGCAACTCAATAGATTCAAAAGAATTAAATCACCTGCTGAATTGCTCAATAGAAACAATGGCAGCTAAGGACAAATTCCCACCAAGCGTAGCACTATCAATAGTCTGGTTCACGATTAACAAGTCTTCAATATCCTCCTTCCCCACCAGGGAACTCCCCAGATCATTCGCCTTGTTCGTATGCCCCGTGTTTACAAGGGGAGCCGCGACCTCGTTTATCAGATTCCGAGTTTTCAAAACCCAAGAGCCCAACATCTCTTGCACCACATCTACCATTTGCATATTTCCAAACAAATTCAACAAAAACCTATGTAAGAAGATGACGAGGTGGAAGGAAGAAGGAAATAAAAAAAATGGAACCTGGATCGAAGTCGTTGAGCTTCCATCGATTGCCCAAGGTGCTAGAAGCTCTGAATCGGAGGCGGCGGGGGTAAGGAGGGAAGGCGGTGGTGTTGGTGGTTGAGAAAGGGAGGTTGGAGGGAGAGAGGGAGGAGCGGTGGGAAGGAAGGAGGAGGTCAGGGCGGAGGCGCATGGTCGGTCCGTAGCTGCAGGAGTCACCGCCGCGCCGCCAACGGATGGAGCATATACGCCGATTGTGGCCAAAGAGGGACACAGAAGAAGAGGCGAAGTGGGAAACGGCAAAAGTTCGCGGGAAGAAGTTGAAGGCCCGGAGCCGGAGTGCGGGGCCCACCCTTCATTTCACATGGAATTTGTGTATATCAATAATAAATAAATAAAGGAGTGATGATAAATTCTTATTGAATAATAAAATATATTATTATAATTTAATATTTTAAAGAGAAACGGAAATCTATTTTGCACCGAATATCTTTCTAGGCGTCTAATTATAACTACGGCTTAGATTTATTAATTTTTTTAAAAAATAAAATTTGATATGGTCTGTCCACTTATAATAACGGCCTAGATCATCGAG
>JAVDBV010063281.1:0-11611 GCA_032619315.1 Piper longum
TATAGTTTTCGTATTTTCAGTAAGAGATGGAAAGAGGGAGGCGGCCATGGCTTCAGATAAGGCATGTGTTCGTCTTCAGGTTGATGTTGGGGATGACCGACTTCATCCCAAGGGATTCTGCTAAGTCCGCGTTTGAGTTCCTCACACCCGAAAAACATGGAGGTTTACGGTACTGTTTAGTACAGAGAATGTCCGGACTTGTAGTTCAAAGGGTACTAAAGGCAACTGCCTGAGAGTACTCAGCCTTCGGCTCAAGACCAGAGTAATATGGAGGACGTAGAGGGCTAAGATGAATGAGAATGAGATTTGATGCAAGACGCAATAGATGAGATGGCTAAGGAAAGAGAATAAGATGGAAAGGGGACGCTATCGACTCGAGAGCGACGACTCCCATTAGTGCCCTTGTGGAAGTTATTGAGGAAGTATATGATGTTTTTGTTCAAGAGGAGAGTTAGCTCTCCTGTGCCAGTTTGATATTAGTTATTTTCCGGACCGGTAACACTCGTTACTGACGTGTTTTCGTACTATATGTAGGTGATTAGTGTGAGATGGATGCGCCAGTTTGGACGGAGGAGCAGCGAGGTCTCTTGCACACACATGTTTACTGATTGAATGTTTAATATTGTGTTTATGATTTATTTACATTGAAATTGACGTGAGAAAATGTTAAGAGATGATAATATGCTGATGATTGAATGAAATGACTCGATGGCATGACGTGGATTGTAGAAAGAATGCACAGGTGGGCTCAGACCCAAGCTTGAGAATTGAGTACATAGTAAATTATATTCTGTGAATGATATTATTGATATGGATATATATTTATACATATTATATTGATAGGGTGGCACCTAATTGCACTTTTAGGGGAGGTTATGTCCGTTTTTACTCCGAATTCCTTTTTGATTTTATTTCAATTGTGTTGATGTGTGTGAATAAATTTTCATGTCATCCATGTAGCAATATGTTAGGAGTTTGTGCATTCATCCCTGTATATAGAGAATCGTATCTTCATCTTAAGATGCCGAGAGTAGATCTGGGTCGGCTTAACCGAATCTAGTAGATTAGCGAATGGTTCAGTTGCTGGTAACATTTTTGGGTCGGTTCATGGGTGAGCCGAGTCGGGGTGTTACATGGGTGGTTGTGGACCGTCTGACTAAGGCAGCTTATTTCGTCCCCACTAAATAAATAAGGATGGCGGAATACCTCGTAGAATTATATGTCAATAACATTGTCAAGCTGCATGGAATTTCGATAGAGATAGTCTTTGGCAGAGATCCTCTATTCAATTCAAATTTCTAGGAAGCTTTGAAGCCTTATACGGTAGGCCATGTAGATCTCCATCATGCTGGTTGGAGTCTATCGAGGCAGTTATAGTTGGGCCAGAGATGGTGAGAGAAGCTGCTGAAAAGTGCAACTCATTTAGTAAAGGCTTAAGGCAGCTTAGGATCAATAGAAAAGTTATGCTGATATTCGAAGGGGGGGACCTAGAGTTCCAAGTTGGGGAGTTTGTGTACCTAAAGATATATATATTAGGAAAGGAGTGTTCAGATTTAGAACATAAAAGAAGTTGAAGCCAACATTCACAGGTCCATTTCCAATCTTGGATCGATTCGAAAATTGTACACATAGATTAGCATTACCACCAAACCTCGTTAGAGTACAAACTGCTAAAGAAATATGTACGAGATGAGGATCACATACTCACAAATTTTGAAGACTTAGAGCTACAATCGAATTTAATCGACAAGGAAAAGCCGATTTGCAACTTAGCAAGAGAAATTAAGACATTCAGAAACAAGAAAATTCCTTTCGTAAAAGTATTGTGGATAAATCAGGGATACGAAGAACCTACCTGGGAGATTGAGCAAGAAATAATAAAAATAATGCCCTAGCCTATTTGGGGTATAATATTCTTGTAGGGGTGGTTGCATGGTTGCCCATTATAATATTTTCGGGGACGAAAATTTCTAAGTTGGGGAGATTGTAAAGACTGTGAAAACAAATGTATATATGTCGGGGAATGATCGAACATTGGAAAATTATTATTATTAATTATATTATGTTCTCTACGAGGTTAAATTTTTTTTCCTTTACCCAATTACCCGGTTAAGTGAAATACGGGTGTTGGGGTATTTTTCACATACTCTAGCGATCGACCTCTACCTTAGGTTCACTATATTATTTTCCCAATCTAGATCTCCCATGATTTTCATGGAGTTAATGCAGCCGCCAGTTCGGTTCACCACCGGCGAGTCACCGCCTCACCCCTGGCCACTGCACAGTCACCCCCATGACCGCCTCACGGCCAGCTTTCAAGTCATACCTTTCATGACCTCTGGAACCTTCGCAGTCTCCGCCTACGATGGAGTTTTTGGAGACGGTTTATGCCTCCGCCACCATCGTTTGGGCTATTTTCCGGCGTCAGCGAGCCATCACCGGCCGGTCCGACCAACCCATTGGCTTCTATTCATCTAGATCTACATTTTGAGATCACCCAAGACCATCGCCGTGGCTAGACTGTTACAGCCAATATCTGGCCAACCTGTGGCCAGACTCAGCCGGTCTTCACCACCAGCACCTTCACTGTCACGTCCTCTTTTGATCACAACCGACTGCGCCACCAGTCGCCCCACCATTGGTATTTTCCGGAGACGACCACGCCGCTACTGGTTTTCGGGTCCGTCTGCCCATTTTTGTGTCCAGCTGTCCACGTTCACATCCGACTGGTCATTCCCTAGTCTACAAACCATGTTCAGTTCAGGTTGCCCAGCCTACCCAACCCATATTCGAGCCGAGTTGGTTCAGACCATTAGTGTTGGTCTCGTTCAATTTGGTTCAGTTTGGTTGAGATCATATTCGCCTGTTTCTCGACTATTTTTGGTAATTCGAGAACCCTTCAATTAGTTTAGATACATATTCACATTTTTTAGCATGTTTAAATGTTATGCATATTTTATTTATTTATTGAATTATTATTTTATTAATTATTTAATTATTTAATTAGTCATATGCTTACTAACACGAGTATATATATAACATTTACTCGTGTTTAGCCGTGTATTTATATATTATGATTATATCATTATTTTATTATTAGAGCATTATTTATGCTCATCTATTTATTATTTATTTAATTATGTATGAGTCTATTCCTTGATTATTTATAAATTACTTAATTATTATTATAATGTCTTGATTTGCTTACCACTTATTTATTTCTAGGGTTGTTAGCACTTTTTTTTTTATCCATTGATGATATGGGCACACAGCACGAGCATGCATCAAATAGGAGCATTAGTACTTTATTTGGCAATGGGTTTCGATGTAGGTTACGGAGTGTGAGCTCACTTGTAGAAAATTCAGATTAAGATCATTGGTTGCGGTTGCGAGTTCACAAGCAAACTATCCAGGTCCGTATAATCATTTAAAATGTTGTAATTTCCTTTGTAGGTTATCTGGTCTCCCTAAGCCCAGATTCGACCACTATGCACAGAGTGCAACTAGGGTCGAGGAATTTACTCAGTTCGACACGAGGCTGCACCCTAGATATACTCAGAATGGATAAGTCAGAATGGACCTGACAGCCAATAATATAATAATGGACATGTCAGAATAGACCTAACAGCCCATAAGCTCTAAATGGTAATGTCAGAATGGACTTGACCGACCACGAGCTCTTAATGGATAAGTCAGAATGGACCTGACAGACTATAATCTCATAATGGACATGTTAGAACCTGACAGCCTAATAATGTCAGAATGGACCTAACAGCTGGATATGTCAGAATGGACCTGACAGCCATAAATCTCAGAATGACTTGAGAGATAATGAACATGGTTTTTTATTGACTTATTTTTTTTAATTATACGGCTTAGTGTTTTAATTACTAACGCGGAATTGTCTCCGCAGGGTAGCAGCTTGAACTTATGACTAAGAGATGACTGGGTGGTTCTTTTACCAACTCATGTGGCGAATGGATAATATGTGGACTTCCTTTTTACTTTCTTGTGTTATAAATGTGGCTATGATAAACGGTCAAAAACTGTGGGATAATTATTTTAATGTGTTAGTCTTTTTTGCTTTAATAAAAATTATGTAGCATTTATGTAATACCCGGTCTGGTTAGGGCGGGTCGGCTTGTTAAATTTTGAGTAACACCTGTCCAGCATGACCCGCAATATTGTAAAAAATGGTGGGTCGTTACAGGTATTCGTCGCCGATTGCCGATGACACGAGGTACAATTAACTCCAACTTAATTTATTAAAGGTGATATTTCTTACCACATCAAGCTAGTATTAATATATTGACGAGTTTGCTTTTTTATTGTAAATAAAAATATGAAATTTGCTTGATTGGATTTTATTAAATCGAATGTGAAAGAATTAATTGGTAAACAAAGTAATTATCGTAATCTAATGCAACATATCGTAGGAAAATTTATGTGTGATATGAAATTTGCTTTTCTGTAGGATGTTTATTGCATCATTCACTTAGGTATGGAGTTGGAGCTCGCCTCTTAGGCATGTGGACATGATCGAAGCTTCTACAAGGTCCGTTTAGGACTTGTTCCTTGTTTTAAAATCTATTCTATTATATGTTTGTTATATTACTTGCAGGACGTGCTAAGAAACATGTTATGGAATCTTACTTTACCCGGGCCATTTAGTCAACCAGATTTCTGAATTAATAATTCTCAATGATGAAATCCCTCGAGTTTGATTTCAAAAATAAGATCAATTGCAATTTGCCTTTGGGCATATTATAGTAATCCCTTTCTAGACTTATATATAGTTTTATCGAGTTTTCAGTGAGATCAGATATGAGAAAACTGACTCGCACGTACTATGATCGGGTGCACGCGCTAGTCAAAGCTGGTTTGGCATTAGTGAGAGGGTTGTTCCAATCCCAAGGGACCATGACAACTCCCGTTTTGAGTTCGTTATACCGGACGAAACATCGAGGATTATAGGTGTTGTTTAGTACCACGCATGTCTAGACTAGTGGTTCAAAGGGTACTAAATGGAACTACCTAAGACTACTTTGCTTTCATACTAAAAAGGCCAGAAGAATTATGGAATAAAATGGAGGGCTTAGGATATACTGGTAGTCCCAAGGGACGAATAAAATGAGAAAATGCCGAGAGATATATCCGACCATTCACATCAGGAAGCTATCGGGTCTACAACCTGGTAGCTCCTCAATAGATGCCCTAAAGAGTGTTCATAACATGTATATAAGTGTTTTTATTAAAAAATGTGAGTTGGCTCTCATTTGCTAGTTTGCTATGTAGTTATATTTTCGAACAAGTAGCATCTGATGTTTCTTTTATATATATGTAGGTGAGGATTAAATCTAGATCTGCCATCTTGGATGAAGGAGCAGTAACCTACCTCGCACACACATGCATGCTAGCCGACCGAATGTTTATTTTGATTGTTTTGGTTGTTTTCTTTTGTTATTATGAAAATGATATTCTTACAATGAAATTGCTTGACATAAAAATGATATGATGAAGATTTTGGCAATATAGCAACGGATGGTGCTAATATGATGTGTAATGTATATTAGTGTGTAGACTGAATAATAAAGGTGGAAATGTGAACAAAAGCAACAGGTGGATAGAGACCCAAAACATAGAATATTTTGATGTGGTCAAATTAAATGTATATATGAAAAAAATACGGTTGAATGAACATATTTGTATTTATATAATTTACATGTGTTCATTTGACATGGTGGCCCCTAATTGCACTTTTAGGGTAGATTCTGTCCTTTTTATTTCAGAAATTTTTATCCATTTTTATCATCATTATTTTTGGTACGAACTAGTTGTCATGTCATCCATGTAGTAGCATGTTAGGGTTTTTATGCATTCATCTATGCATAGTGATTGACATCTTCCATCTTGTTATGCTAAGAGTAGATCCACTCGGGACCTGTGACATTTCGGTCCAGTTAGGTTTAGGAGCTCCATTTGGAAAAAAAGCGGCCTTTCTAAGGAGAAAAGTCACCGTCTTTCTTCGGTAATCTATCATGGTTCTTGGCTTGGACATTCATTTCATTTTAAATATGACATCAAATTCTTGTATCTTGAACAATATCAAATCAGCTAACAGTTGTTACTGTTGAATCTCAACAGGGACATTACACACACACTCGCCCATAGCTATAACCCTACCAGTGGGAGTGAACACTTATAGTAAATATCCTAATTCTTCTATCTTACATCCAATTCTGCTTGTGCATATGAAATAAAGGAATGTGTCCAGCCAGAGTCAAATGGAACTCATGTAGGTACAATGCTTATGAAGCATACATGTCATGATTGTTGTATCCTCTGGTGCTTTTGACATTGTGGCTAAATACGACAGTATTGGCTGCTGTTATGCTCAGGCAGGTGGTGCTGCTGGTATCACTACTTGATTCTGATCCCTTTCATCTTGAGCTAGCGATGCTTTCTGCCTACATCTTTGTGGCCTGGTCTACTTGGAGCCATCTACCCTCTTTGGTTCTGCTCCCTATATTGATGTCTAGGCGGCTATTGGCCTCTGACTCTCAGACCCTCTTGACGTCTCTTTGGTTGCTGATGCTGGTAAGATGGAAGTGTAAGTCTCTAAGGAGGTGTTGGAAATATTAATTGCTGGTACTGGCCAGTTGGACAGGGTTCAGCTCTATGCCCTGTTGATCACAACTGTAGCATGCGTTAATGCCTGCTCTGCACACACATATATGATGACATCTGCAAATCTAGCAGAGAGGTGATCTATTGTCCTAGACCTGGCCATCTATAGCCCTCATAGCAACATGAGAATCTATTCGTTATCTCTATTATGCTAATTGCTATGGCTGATATGGCCTTAGATGTTGCTATCTCTAGTACAAATCTCAGTGAGGTCGAGTAGCTATACCTCGTTATGCCTCCTTTGCAGCTTTCACTATATCACCAAAAAGTGGCAAACTTCCTATCCAAATAGGCAATGCAGATCTCATGATGGAGACCTTGATAAAAATGTTCTATTCTCCTTCTTTCGGTCAGAACCAAACCTCTTACAAACCTTTTTAGTACCCGAATCTAGTCTCATACTACACCACTATCATGGGACCTTGTTTTAGTGTTTGAAATTTCCATTCCTTTCTCTTCCCAACATCTGGTAGAAAGTATTTCTCATAAAACTCAATCCTGAACTCTTCCCAAGTGATAGCCTGGGGTTGTCAGTGGCCAAACATGGAATTCATCACTGAACCCCACCATATCTTGGGTTCATCATGGAATGCCCTTGTAATGATGCATACTCTATGCTCCATTGGGCATGCCATATTGCCCAACACCCTATGGATGATGATATCCATAGGAATGCCTATTCTGCATCCAACTTGCTTAAAAATAGACGTCTACAATTTTTCACAAATTTCTCATACTGTCACAATTCCAAATTTCATGCTTGTGCAAATCTGTTAGACCCTTCTACTAGCTCATACTGTGGAAATTGTGGTCCTGTACCTACTCACACAATGTCAAATCCTATAATTGAACTCCTACCTGCACACTACGTGCTACTTGCTACTAAGAGTCCATTGTTATAGTAGTCCTCTAATGCAACAGTGGAGGATGAGGGGATGGAGGATGGCTCATGGTAATTTCTGGCCCTCATCATGCCTCATTATCCATTGTTGGTCTCATTTTAACATTGGTCACGGGAATTTCTGGCCCTCATCATGCCTCATTATCCATTGTTGGTCTCATTTCAACATTGGTCACGGGAATTGCTGGTCCTCGTCATCCCTCATTATCCATTGTTGGTCTCATTTCAACATTGGCCACTGAGAAAGATATCTGTCTAAGCTCTCCCCTGAATTCCTCTTGGTTCTGCTGCATCTATATCTATGCCTCAGCCAACCTGGAAATAGTTGTATCTCTCTCCTCTCGACTACTAATACTACGATAACTGTCATGGTGAAGACTCTCACTATGTAACCAACTAAGACTAGCACATTGGGCTCTCTTGGTGGGTGGTAGACCTTAGTCGACTAGATGTTGTGACACTATGACAATGGTTGCGATAGTCTTCTGTAGGTAATGGAGGGGATGGGCTTTGGTCTGTGTCCTGTGAGTATGTCTCACCATTTTACTAGTATTCACTGCTCTAACCTGAACACACCGTCACACAACAGATTTGTAAGAAAATCTACGTAAAGATTGTGAAAAAAAAATTTATAAAAATTCGACTCACTCGAGGAAGGATCGAACGTGGGAAAATTATTATAATTAATTATATTATAATTCTACCTTGTTAAATATTATATTTTATTCTTTTCCCAGTTACCTGGCGGGAGTTGGGGTGTTTTTCACATACCCTAGCTATCATTTCTGTATATAATTTGTATGGGGCATCATCCTTATTTCATTTTTTCATCATCTTCTTCTTTTCCGGATCTGGCTTCTTCCTCACTTAGGTATCCTTCCTATCTCCCTCTTCTTAATTTTCATGCATACGTAGTCTACATTCATAATATGCTTGATAATCATGGAACTAAAGTCTCAAATCAACAAGAAAGAAAAGAAATAAACTGAAATTGGAAATTTCGTGCATGAATGCAAATTACTGTTGTTGCATCAATTCATGATCGCTTTGCTGTTCAGTTGCTGCATCAACATTCTTATGCTTATTGTGGTGATTAAATATAAGTTTGAATTCCATTTATTTGCATGGCCAAGAATGGTAGTGCGTTCTGCTAACTTGCAGCAGCAGCACCATGGCGCTTGTGTCACAAACTTGTAGCATTGCAATCAGCAACAGCATGGTGTTTCTTTTCTTTTTGATTTGGGTTGTCATACGGGAAGTAGGGGAGCGTTCCCGGCGGTGCTGCTGGCCGGACGGAGTTTGCCTTGCGTTCCCGGCGGTGTTGCAAGCTAGACATCGCTTTCCTTGGTGCAGAACAAGATTTGCCTTGGATAGTTGCTGTAATACAGAAGCTTTAGGCTCCAAATTAGATTGCTAGGGAAGGGAAGGAGTTCGTGAAGGACATGATCTGGTTTTGAGTTGAAGAAAAAGAATGTCTGGTCTAGTTTTGGTGCCAAAGATGAGGTGATGAGAAGAGAAGAGCGTGGGGAAGATGTCAAATCTGTAATTTATTCTTGACTCGATACAACTCGAGTTAAAAGCAATTCTAACTCGTAATGAGTTTTTTAAAATAATTATTCTAATGGTTTATGGGTTAATGTGGCTAAACTAATAAATTATTGAACTAAATCACCATAAATAATAAAAATACGGTAGTAATAAATGGTTAATAATTAATCGGCTTACTACATGCGATTAAAATAAATAAGATGGTTATGAGTGATTAATAAAATAAACATTTTACCTTTTCCATATTAAATTAACATTAGGTAAATAAAGTTATTATTTTAATAACGAATTCGTCAAGTAAAAATTGGGTTAATAAATTATAATCATGTAAAAATCATAAGTGGTGAACCTAAATAACATAATGAAATTAAATAAAGTTCGAACCTTTATTGAGTTAAATAATTTAAAATAATTGTATTAGTAATATCTTTGAATTAGGATAATATAAATCATTTTAAAGAATTTAATCGAGCGACTTAAATAATTAAATTGCTATTAATAATGATAGAAATTAAAGATTAAAATCGTAAACCTAATCATCAACGTCGTTGTTAAGTAAGTACCATCTCAAAGGAAAATATTCTAATAATAGTTAAGCTAATAATTATTTTATCAATTGTTGAGTGTGGCATGTTTTATGTTGTCAAATTTTAATAATGATATATATATTAGTCATTTAGTAGCATGCAATTCTACTCGAATAAAATTATACTTGTGTATAATTTTATGTATTCGTTTAGATTTGGATCGTTGGTCACGGTTGCAAGTCCATTTGCGAACTATCTAAGTGCGTATAATTATTTGAAATGTTGTATTTTCCCTTTTAGCAGCCCTAGTTGGCCTGATCCCAGATTCAACTACCATGCACCAAGTGTAACCGAGGTGAAGGAATTGACTCAGTCTGACACAGGGATGCACTCTTAAAAATTACAATGTGCAAGTCTTGGTTGACCAAAGTATCTAACCACCATGCGCTGCAACTCAACCGGAGTCAACGCAATTCGACGAAAGGCAGCACCCGCTAAAAGATTGAATACCTGCCCCCATGCCAAAAGGGGTGTCAGGATGCAGTGGCGCAGGAAGGCTCATTATGCACCTGTGATACCGTGTTGAGCTCAGTATAGGCTCATAATTATTAAAAGAGTTATTAAATGATAATAGGGTTTATATTGACTTGTTTCATTTAATTGTGCGGCTTAGTGGTTTTATCACTAACGCAGAATCGTCTCCGCAGGTGAGCAGCTTTAGAGTGAAGAATAAAAGTATGGTTGGTGGTTCTTTTACCAACTCAGGCTTGGTGAATGGATAATAAATTGGACTTGTTTTTATATACAGTGGGACGGTAATTTTATATGCTATTTTATGCTATCAGAAACGTGATTTATTTTTATTAAAGTTATAAATTCTAGACATATTTGGTGTATTATAATTCATGTTCTTGGATGTTATATTTATATAATTTAACTTTTTAAGTAACACCTGGGCCGGTTAGGGCGGGTCGTTATAAGGGGAATCAGAGCTTGGTTTCGCAATAGCTCACATTTTATGACTCAAGTACCTTGTTGAAAAGTCTAGTAAATATATTTTCCCATTGTTTAATAATATAAATTAACAAATTAATTAACTAATAAGCCTATGTCAGCAATGGGAAAAAAAATATATTACTGAGCCATAACAGAACAATTTTCGACGTTTTAGATGGCAAGCACTCGTAGACAAACAAACCAATCTACTCTGTCAAATTCGAACATGGAAAATGTATTTGCTTAGATCCTGATGGCCATATATGGACTAGCGTAGGCTTTAGAAAATACAAATTTTGTGGTTCAGATACCGGGAGTGGTAGTAGTGAATAGAGCCTCAAACGTGGTAGCGGGTCCCAGAATCGCCTCAGATGGTGATCAGGGGAGTACTCAACGGCAGGCAAGGTTAGCTAACCTGGGCGAGCGAGGGGAGCTTCCAAACCCAGTGCCACTGGTAGTCCGACATGCATTGTCGTCAGCTATTGAGGACAATGACCATTACACTGTGGAAAAGTTTAAGAAGAATGGAGTTGAGGTATTTGTTGGTGGGATTGATCCAATGAAGGCAGAGAGCTAGATTGTAACACCCCAATTTCAGTTCACTTAAGAACCTGATCAGAAATGTTACGATCGAGTCGAGACATGTTTAATATTATTAGTCAGTGAGACTCGATCCATAAAATAGATCAAAATAACCCTCTTGGTGTCATGAGAATGGAAGACATTGTTAAATAAACAACAAAATACATCAAATATAAATAAATGCAAGAAAGAAAATCTTATGTTGAACTCAAGTGTGTGTAGCATTTATCTGTCTTTCCGCCGAAGTTGATACAGGATTTGCGAGACCTACATATATTATAAGAAAACCGTCAGTAACAAATGTTACTGGTCCGAAAAATAACTAATACAATCTAGCAAATGGGTATTCCATTACCCACGAAAACATATG
>JAVDBV010063302.1:0-11011 GCA_032619315.1 Piper longum
ACTGCGGATACCTCCTCCGCATTGTTTTGGAGTATAGCGGCATCGCTCCACCGCATATTAAAATGAACGTAGAAAACTAGTGGAATGTCCTTGACTTGTTTTATCTATTATACTACTTAGTGTTGTAATCACTAATGCGGAATTGCCTCCGCAGGTGTGCAAATACGAAATTAAGTGGGAGAAGCCATTGACAACCAGAGCATGGAGCAATATAAATATGAGAACTCCCTTTTAATTTTATTTAAGTTATATATGTGGTTATGGGAAACGGTCCTAGACAGTGGGAACAAATCTTATGCATTGTTGTTAAATTTTTAACATTCAGCAAGTTATTAGTTTGTTTAAGCAACACCTGGCCATCTAGGCCCAATTAAATAATTGAAAAATGGTGGGTCGCAACATGCGCAGTCAGACTCGAACGTGGAGAGTGTGTTGGGCCAGATTCTGACGGCCATATAGGGACTAGCGCAGGATTCAAATAATACCAGTTATGTGGTTCAGAACATGGCGCAGCGGTTACCGGGATTGGTAGCAGTGAATGAAGTTGCAAATTCGGCTGCGGGTCTTAGTAGCGTCCCAAATAGGGATCGGTGGAGCGTCCAAGAGCAGGTAGGGGTAGCTGACCCGGGCGAGCGTGGGGAACTTCCAAACCCAGTGCCACCGGTAGTCTGACAAGTGGTTCTGCCGTTTGTGGATGACAGTGATCGTTACACTGTAGAAAAGTTCCAGAAGAACGGAGCTGAAGTATTCATCGGAGGAACTGACCCAATGAAGGCAGAGAGCTAGATTGATATTACTGAGAAAGAATTTAGAGCTCTCTCTGTGCCTCATCGCCATCAAGTAAGGTTAGTGACATGCATGCTTCATGACAAAGCATCGTATTGGTGGAAGTTCATGGAGAAGACTACGTTCCATTAATGGGAGACGGGGAAGTCACAACGGTAAGAGTGACTATCCTATCCTTGGATATACAAGGGAAAACCCTATGTATGGAATTTTATAGTCTATGGGATAATAGGCTTTGATGTTTTGTTGGGAATGGACTGGTAGTCTGCATACCAGCCTTTTCTCGACTGTAAAGGGAAGAGAGTGTTGATAAAACCTTGAAATTGTGAGATGATGGTCATTTACCAAGGGTCATGTCATGATCCATCCTCTTGAATTGTGTCGGAAAGTGAGGCAAATAAGTGGTTGGGTGAGGGTTGTCAAGCCTATGTGGCTAACCTCGAGGAGTATGAATCCGAACCCAAAGAGTTGTCCATGATTCCAGTAGTAGCAAAATTTCTCGATGTATTTTCAAACGAACTTCCAGGGTTACCCAATTGCATGTAGTTGCATGAACTAATTACATCATTTAAATTGATAGTAAATTAGTCATGTTGTTGCATGTAGCTTGATGCAAATAAAAATTATACTAATGTATAAGTTTATGCCCTCATTCAGATTAGGGCGAGCGGATCACAGTTGGACGAATCAAAAGTCAGGTACGTATAATCGGTAGAACGTCGTACTTTCTTTGTTGGTAGCCTAGGTCGGCCTGAGCCCAGATTCGACCACCATGCACCGAGTGCAGCTAGGGTCAAGGAATTGACTCAGTCCGACATGGGGCCGTACTAAGTACGTAAATTGTGTATTGCATCTAATTGTTTTGGAGTAGTCATAGATCCCCCATAAAAAGGCTACGCCCGGGGTGTGCAAGGCACTGGCACTAGGGTTTGTAGTGAAGATTTCAAGTTCAAGTCCGTTAATGACACTTAAGATTTCCGGTTCAAGTCCGTGAATCACACTTAAGATTTTTTTTTCAAGTCCGTGAATCACACTGAAGATTTCCGGTTCAAGTCCGTTAATCACAATGAAGATTTCCAGTTCAAGTCCGTGAATCACACTGAAGATTTCCGGTTGAAGTCCGTGAATCACACTTAAGATTTTTTTTTCAAGTCCGTGAATCACACTGAAGATTTCCGATTCAAGTCCGTTAATCACACTGAAGATTTCCGGTTCAAGTTCGTGAATCACACTGAAGATTTCCGGTTCAAGTCCGTGAATCACACTTAAGATTTTTTTTTCAAGTCCGTGAATTACACTGAAGATTTCCGGTTCAAGTCCGTTAATCACACTGAAGATTTCCGGTTCAAGTCCGTGAATCACACAGAAGATTTCTGGTTCAAGTCCGTGAATCACACTCAAGATTTCCGGTTCAAATCCTTGAATCACACTCAAGGTTACCGGTTCAAGTCCAGGAATCGCACTGAAGGTTTCCGGTTCAAGTCTGGGAATCACATTGAGGGTCTCCAGTTCGAGTCTGGGCGATGCCACCATGGTAGTGCATATTAAAATGAACATAGGAAACTAGTGGAATGTACTTGATTGGTTTTGTCTATTATACTACTTAGTGTTGTAATCACTAACGCGGACTTGCCTCCGCAGGTGTGCAGATACGAAATTAGGTGGGAGAAGCCATTGGCAACCAGAACATGGAGCAGGATAAATATGAGGACTCCCTTTTAATTTTTATTTGAGTTATAGATGTGGGTATGAGAAACAGTCTAAGACTGTGGGACAATTAATATTATATCTTATTTAAGACATAGTTTACTTTAAATGAGTCATATTTTTTGTTTGATTTTTAGTAACACCCGGCCATCTATGCCCTATTAAATAATTGAAAAATGGCGGGTCGTTACAAGAAGTGAGGTCTCTTGCACACACATATGTTTACTGATTGAATATTTAATATTGTGTATATGATTTATTTACGTTGAAATTGACTTGGGAAAATATTAAGAGACGATAATATGTTGATGATTGAATGGAATGACTTGATGATATGATGTGAATTGTTGAAAGAATGCACAGGTGGGCTGAGACCCAAGTTTGAGAATGAATATACCATAGTCTATATTCGGTGAGTGAAACTATTGATATAGATATATGTTCATATATATTGTTTGACAGGGTGACCCCTAATTGCATCTTTAGGGGAGGTTCTGCCCATTTTTATTTAGAATCTCTTTTGATTTCATTACAAATTATGTTTGTGTGTAAAGTTGTTCGTATGTCATATATGTAGTGAATCATATCTTCATCTTAAAACGCCGAGAGTAGATCCGGGTCGGCTTAACCGAATATAATAGATTATCGAACAGTTCGGTCACCAGTAGCATTTCCGGGTCGGTTCAAGGGTGAGCCGAGTTGGGGTGTTAGACTATAGGTCAGAACCTGGTTGGCGAGCTCGACACAACCATGGCGGCAATAGCGACGATTGTCGGTGGTGGCCTTGGGTCGGTTGGGGACACCCGGGCTTGTCCGATCAGCCCTTGGGCCGGTCTCGGCAGCTATGCACAGCAAGGGTGGGGAGGGGGGGTGTGGGGTGGGAGAGGCGTCCTGCGATAGAGTCAGCATCGGGAGTGTGGGTCATTCTGGTGGGTTCATCCCTTTGTGGAGGACAAGCGATGGCCGGGATGGTGGGGAACGGCTTATCAAGGCTTCAGTGGAGCTCCGCGGTGTCAATCGGCGGTTGTGCTGCTGCCAGAGGTGACATTGGGAGCGGCGTCAGGTCAATGATTGGGGAGAGAGGGGGAAACATCGTGGTGAATGTTTGGTGGCAATCTTGTAATTAAACGTTATCTTGCCTCCGACTTAAGTCAAAAATAATAAGAAACTCCTAATAAATAAAAAAAATCCAAAAAATTATGGAAAAATATTATAAAATGCAAAACACTTAGTAACATTAAAATGTCATGTTGTAAATATAATAACCCACCCAAACTGCTATCTAACTCATGCTAATGCATTATTCGACATAAAAAATAATTCTACGATTAAATACATAAAAACAATAACTGGCATACAGTCATATACTTTAATAACTAATTTCTTATAATTTTTCCAACGTTATCATTATATACTGGAGTACATTTGACCCTCATCGCTCATAACGCACAGCCGGCCTACGCTCAACACATGTGCCATAAAACTAACTCGTCCTCGAGTCAAATCATGGGTTTAGGACTCAAATCATGGGTTTTACAACCTTTTCTCCTTGGAAAAATTTCGTACCTAAGGAGGTTTCAAACTCATCAATAATGTAGAACTAAATCTCAACTAGAGTACCTGGTCATGTAGCTGGTTGTTCAAATATCTCTGGGTATCTCTTCTTCATCTCATCTTCACTTTCCCATGTAGATTGTTCAACTCCTCCTCGAGTCAGTTGCTCTTGTTCTAGTGGAACTTCTTTTCTTCTGAGAATTTTCACTCGGTGGTCCACAATCTTGACTACATGTTCTGGATATGTTAGATCTGATTGCAGCTCTATCTATGTGAAACTGACCATGTGGAAGATGTTTGGATGGTATGCTTTCAGTAACAACACATGGAAGAGATTGTGCACAGCTGATAGATGACGCGGCAATACTAGTTTATAAGCCACTTGTCCAACATGCTCGATCACGTAAAATGGTCCGATATATCGCGGACTGAGTGAGATCTTCATGAAAATGTGATCTCTTAACGTGAAATGAACCTCAAGTGTATGCTGATTGGCATAACTTCTTTGTCTGTCCTAAGCTGACTTCATTCCCTTCTTGATCTATATCACTATTTCTTGTGTCTGCTGGATCATTTTTGGTCCAACTACAACTGGTTTGCTGCTCTCTCTACCCAACATACTGGTGATTGATATGGTTTGCCATAAATTGCTTCAAATGGTATCATTCCGATTGTAACCTGATAATTCTTGTTGTAGGAGAACTCCACCAGAGGTAGATACTCTTCCAAACTTCCTCCAAAGTCCAAAATGCATGCTCAGAGCAAATTCTCTAATATCTATATGGTCCTCTCAGTCTACCCATCTGTCTGAGGGATAAAAGCTATTTTGAATCTCGACTCAGTGCCAATAGCTGTCTAGAAAGCTTTCCAAAATTAGGATGCAAAGTTTAGATGCCTGTCTAATACGATCTCCTGGAGCACTCAATGTAGGTGTACTATTTGGTCTATGTACATCATGGTCAAAGTAGTCAGTGGGTAATCCATTGCGGTTGGTATGAAGTATGCACTCTTTGTAAGTCGATCTACTATGACCCATATAACATCCTTCTGTTGGCGGGTCTTATTCAAACCAACTACGAAGTTGTATGCTATGTTCTCCCACTTTCACTCATGCACGTGTTCAGCTTTCACTTGCTGGCACACCAAACATCTGGCGACTATGTCGTACACCTTTCTTTTCCTTCCTGTCCACCAATAAAATTGTTAGACATCGTGGTACATCTTCACTCCACTTGGATGCATTGCACATCTTCAAGTATGAGCTTCGTGATGAATCATACTGTGAATTTGGAATACTCTGAAACATCTGGCACAAAAGTCGACCTCTCAGTCTGACTAACCCATCTGCATCTCTAACCAATTCCTGGTGTGTTCCATGTTCCAACCACTGACTCAATTATTTATCTTTTTCCTATGCAACACTTATCTATTCAAGTACCCCTAGCTGAATGGCTAGTCATGCCATCATTCCGACCAACTATCTCTGGTCTGTAGCATGCTAAGGTACTGACACTACTACCAATCCTGTTGAGTCTCGAGCTGGCTTCCTATTCAGAGCCTCTACTACCACATTGCTTTTCCCTTGTGGTAGGCTGTGTTGATCTTACAGTTTGATAACAACTCTAACCAGCTTTTTGTCCACTGTTCAATTCCTTCTACGTGAAGATGTATTTCAGACACTGGTGATTAGTCAAAAGTTTGAAAGTTGTTCCAGACAAATGATGCCTCCATATTATAGGAACGAGTTGATTGCTACAAGCTCTAGGTCGTGTGTAGGATAGTTATACTCATGCACCTAGAGCAGACGAGATGCATAGTGTTATGGAGCAGCCTACACGCCATGAAGATGAGCATGATCAAGAAGGCAAGGATCAAGTAGAAGAAGTTTCTGGTCCGATTAGCATGCCTCAAGGACCTATAACAAGGTCTAAATCTAAGAAGCTTCAACAAGCCTTAATTCATCATTTACAAGGCTTAGTGAATTCAGCTAGTGAAGAGTTACAAGGACATCAAAGCTTTGGTGCAAATGCAACTCAAGTTCAATACAACTTAATTCAAGTCCAAGTTACTACTAATGGGTTTAATTAAGTTTGTAATGAGCCATATATGTTATGGGCTGGCCCAAATAGGCTTGGGAGGGTTATTTAAGCTTTGTATTTTGGGTTTGATTTTGTTAAGTAATGGGCTGGACGAATTTGCCTATTATAAGCCCATGAGTTTTTTTAGTTTTAGGGTTTCCTTTGTTAAGGCTATATATAGATGCCTGAACCTTGTGTTGGGGACGACCTGAAAGTGAGAAGAAACCTAAAAGCCTTTGCTTTTGTCTTTGTGTTCTTGAGTAGAATACATGCTTAAGAAATATTCAAGTGGATTGATCATCTTTCTTGTGGAGTGTTTCGAAATTGGGATTTAGGAACAAGTTTCCTTAATTCTGATTCTTGATCATCTTTCTATAAAATCTGAGTTCTAGCCTTTTCTTAGGGGTTGTTGCTGGATTGTTCATGGGGTTTTCATGTTAATGTGTTAGGGGTTCCAACATAAAAAGGGGTTCTCAAGCTTAGTCATGGAGGTTCCATATCAAGTACCTTGTTGAAAAGTCTAATATTTATCTTTACTCAATGTGTTAATTTGTTAATTAACGAATTTTTCGGTAATAAACCCATCATAACAAAAAAAAACATAATAGTGAACAATAATGAAAAAAAAATATTTGATGTTTCAGATGGCGGGCAAACGTAGACAGTCCAGCCAGTCTGCTCTAGCAAGTTCGAACACAGAAAATGTATTGGCCCAGATCTTGATGGTCATACAAGGACTGCCACAAACTTCAGTAAATACCAACTCTGTTGTTTAGAATATTACCCAGTGGTTGCCTCGAACTCAGCAGCGGGTACCAACATAACCCCAGATGGTGGTCAGGGGAGTGGCCAAGGATGGGCTGGTTTGGTAGACTCGGGCGAGTGAGGGGAACTCCTGAACCAAGTGCCACCGGTGGTACGACAAGTATTGTCACCAACTGTTGACGATGGCGATCACTATACCATGAAAAGGTTTACGAAGAATGGAGCTGAAGTCTTTGTTGGAGGGACTGACCCACTGAAGGTGGAGAGGCTGGATAGACATTACCGAAAAAGCTTTTAGGGCCCTATCGGTGGCTCACCGCCATCAGGTGAGGCTGGCAGTATGCATGCTTTAGGAGGAAGCATCTTACTAGTGGAAATCCATGAAAAAAACCACCTTTCATCGACATGAGATCTCATCCATCACGTGGGCAGAGTTTGTAGTAGCTTTCAATGGACAATATTTTCCAGAGTCTATTGTCCAGAAGAAGGTACTGGAATTCACCACCTTGGCTTATAGGGAGCATTCAGTCTGGGAATATGCTAAGAAATTCTTATAGTCGGAGCATTTTGCACTGGATTCTGACAACTGACAAGGCTAGAGTTGACAAATTCTTCTGTAGATTGAAGCCAGAATTGAGGAGAAAGATTGCTACGGCGCCAAGGGGTATGATAACCGAGGTGGTTGATGTAGCCACTACTCATGAGTTGGTGTTTGAGTATGATCATGCACAGAAGTAGGGGAAGAACACTACACAACACAAGAATGTCAACCCTGTTAGTAGCCAAAACAGGTTGGCAGGACACCAACAACAGAACTACCAAGGAAACAAAGATGGGAAACTCAAAAGGAAGTTTGAGGAGATTCCATTTAGAAGATGTAATAATTGCAACAAGATGCATTTAGGGCAATGCACCGGGCCCCGTCGGTGCTACAACTATAGAAAGACGGGGCACATGCGAAAGGAGTGTGTCAGCCTCCGAAGCAACAACAAGAGCAGCCTGAGAAAGGACAAGCACCAGCTCCTATTCGCTACCCGACACTTGCACAACTGGCAGACAAGGGGAAGGCGAAGCTTTATGTGGTTGGAATCGAGGACACTGAGGAGGATGACCACACGGTCCCAGGTAAAATTCTAATTTAAGGAGTTATTGTGGATGCTTTATTTCATTCAGGGTGTACACACTCATTAATTTCATCCCGATTAGATAAGATTTTAGGACTCCAAACATCTCCATTATCCAAGACTTATAGAGTCACTATTGCAACAAGAGTCAGTAAAGTCACAATATTAGGAGTGATTAACCTATCCATAGATATACAAGGGAAACCTTATGTGTAGAATTTTATCATGTATGGGGTAAGAGGGTATGATTGTACTGTTGGGAATGGACTAGTTGTTTACACACCAGGCTTTTCTTTACTATAAAATGAAGAGAGTGGTGACAAAATATTGTAATTATGAGATGAGGTCATTTTCCAAGGGTCATTGCTTGATCGTGACAATCGGTGAGGCAGTTGATTTGTTTTGTAAGGGTTGTCAAGCCTTTTTGGCTAACTTAGTTGAGTCTGAGCCTGAACACAAAGAATTGTCCATCATTCCTATGGAAGCAGAGTTTCCCCATGTATTCCCAGACGAACTTCCAAGGATCATATAATCGCAAATTTTAAAGACTTAGAGCTACAATCGGATTTAACCTATGAGGACAAGCCGATTTGCATCTTGGAATGTGAAGTAAAGATACTCAGGAACAAGGAAATTCCATTAGTAAAGGTATTGGGTAGAAATCAAGGTTTAGAGGAAGCTACCTGGGGGATTGAACAAGAAATGGCAAAAAAATACTATAGACTATTCGTGGCATAATATTCTTGTAATTGTGGTAGCACGATTGGGTGAATAAGGTGTGAACAAATGCAAAAAAAATTTTGGCACATCGAGGTTCGATGTAAGGCACAAGTTGACCCCTACCAATACCAAGGAAATAGATAATCAAGATTGTCTGGTTGCCCGATATGATATTTTTGGGGACGAAAATTGTAAAGACCCGGAAAAAATAATAATAATAAAATAAATAAGTAAAAAATAAATAAAATAATAATAACGTTCGACACAGTGGGATCAAACATAGGAAAATTTAAAATTTTTAAATAATTATCGTTATCTGGTTAAGTATGATCTACCAGTTTAACCAGTTAAGTTAACCGTACTATTTACCCATTTCAACGGTTAAGTGAATTATACCGTATAACCGTTTAAATGGTTAAGTGAATCCTGTTTATTACCCAATTGCCCGGTTAAAGGAATTTCGGTGAAAGGGTGCTTCTATATACCCTAGCCGTCATTTTATATCATTATAAAAAGGAGGAAAAAGGGGGGGACATCATCCTCATTTCCTCCTTCGGAATAGCACCGTCTTCCTCCTTGTTCGGGTAATTTTTCTTCCCTGCTTCTTCTTAATTTCCATACACGACATATGTTAAATTGACAATAAAAATTGATAAAAAAATAAGATTTAAATACTTAAATCAATAAGAAACTAAAAAAAACTAAATCTCAAATCGATGAGAAAGAAAAGACGTAATGGAACGACCCGCAATTTTTAAATTATTTAATTGGGCCTAGATGGCAGGGTGTTATTAAAAATCAAACCATAAATATAACTCATTCAAATTAAACTATGTTTTAAACAAGATATAATAACAATTGTCCCACAGTCTTAGACCCTTGCCTATAGCCACATCTATAACTCTAATAAAATTAAAAGAGAGTCTTCATATTTATCTTGCTCCATGCTCTGGTTGTCAACGGCTTGTCCCACCTAATTTCGTATTTACACACCAGCGGAGGCAATTCCGCATTACTGATAAAACTACTAAGCCGTATAATTAAAGAAACAAGTGAAACATACTCCCTATTTCAAAGTCTTTTTATTACGTGGGGAGGCACTTCGCTACACTCCTACTATTATTATCATGCGGGGAGGTATTCCGCTACACTTCATTTATTATCATGCGGGGAGGCATTCCACTACACTCCATTTATTATTATGCGGGGAAGCACTCCGCTACACTCCATTCATTATTATGCGGGGAGGCACTCCGCTACACTCCATTTATTATCATACGGGGAGGCACTCCGCTACACTCCATTTATTATTATGCGGGGAGGCACTCCGCTACACACAATTTATTATTATGCAGGGAGGCACTTCGCTATACTCCATTCATTATTATGCGGGGAGGCACACCGCTACACTCTATTTATTATTATGTAGGGAGGCACTCCGATACACTCCATTTATTATTATACGGGGAGGCATTCCGCTACACTCCATCTATTATTATTTTAAAACCAATTTGCGGCCCCGTGTCGGACTTAGTCTATTCCTTGACCCCGGTTGCACACGGTGCATGGTGGTCGAATCTGGGCTCAGGTCGACCAGGGTTGTTAGAAGGAATATACAATATTTCGATAATTATACAGACCTGGTTTGTAGATAATCTCGTACTGCGACCACGATCCTGATCTAAATGAGAATAAAAAATTATACATAACTATAATTTTATTTACATAGAAAATGCATGCACTACATGACTAATATAACTAATAAATTTCGTCAATATATAATATGCCACATTTTATATTTAATATTCAACAATTCTAGTGATATAATTAATTATTCATATGACATAATCATTTAAGTCCTTTTTAGCATTTTAAATTAATTATCCTCATCACAATTCTCACTTGACAATTAATAAAATAATTATTAATTTATAACCAGGAATTTAATTACTATTTTTGGTATATTCTTTAACTAATTTTATTATCCTAATTTAAGGATATTTTTAATACCATTATTTTAATGTATTTAATTTAATAAAGGTTCAATTTTTATATAATTATAATTTATTAACCACTCGATTTCATTTAACCGCTTCTAACAAGCCAACTAATTATTAACCGTTTCTTATTACCGTAATTTTATTAATATCGTAATTTCGTATAATAATTTATTAAATTATTATTTTATGCACTTAACTCGTATCTTATAAAATTAATTATTTTTAAAGATTTATTTCGAGTTGATATTATTTTTTAACTCGAACCGGTGTCGAATCA
>JAVDBV010063309.1:3136-13386 GCA_032619315.1 Piper longum
AAAATTCCTATGATGCATGCAAATGATGTACCCATAAAATCCCAAATGGATACTAAACGCCGCAACGGTCTAAATCTAAGCCTAAAATCCTATCGAGTACATACAAACATATCCGTATCCATGAGTATACACTGATAACTCGTGATCGTATTATCTGCATGTCTGGCGTAATCAACCACTATAACATGCTCATACGGCCATCTGGGCCCATACTCATAATCTAAAACTAGTTTGGCTCGATCTTGCTCGTACCAACTCGATATTGACCCAAATAGGGCAAAACTCAAATCGGGTAAAACCCTAACCCAAAAATGTGGTTTTGCAGATGCACTGGTGGATTTCAAGCCGACAAGTGGCCAACGTGAAGAGGGCCCGAGCAAGAAGTTCCAAGGGAGCAAAGGCAGTAACCGGGATGGTAAGAAGAAGCCATTCAAGGGGCCAAGGTGGAAGAAGAAGACATTCAACTTCCAGCGAGGCAACAACAACCGTGGTGTCGATGAGGGCATCACATGCTTTCTGTGCCGAGGGCCTCATCGGGCAAGAGACTGCCCATCAAAGGCCAAGGTTAGCGCGATGGTTGCTGACAAAGATCAACGTCAGGGGGAAGAAGTGCCTCTTGCCCGAGCATCTACCCTTCAGGTACTCGGGGCGTTGAGAGCTGGACGTAAGGCTCAGGGAGGAGCCAACTTGATGTACTTTCCTTGTGTATTGAATGGGAGGAAGGTTTCAGCCCTGAACGACATTGGTTCTATGCACAAGGGATGGCATTGGAGCTAGGGTTAAAGACTGGGATCCACAATAGCAAGATCAAGGTGGTTAACTCACAGGCAAAACAGGTTGATGGCATGACCAGGAACGTGGGGATTTGACTGAGAGATTATGAGGAATGGATGGACCTGATGGTGATCGAGATGGATGATTTTGATCTGATCATCAGGAATGCTTCATGCGGACAACTAGTGTGGGCGTTTTCCCACAACATAGCAGCATATTGATCATGGATTGAGTGGGTGCAAGCTTCATCCATGACCAAGGAGGACCTTTAGGGGTTGGGGACCGTGCCTTTAGGGCGAGCACTTGTCGGCAATGCAAGTGGCTCGTGGGTGCAGGAAGGGTGCCTCAACTTATCTTGTGGTGATGAGAGAGATCCAGTCAGACTGCATGGTGGTGGTGCTGGATGAGATAGTCGGATTGCTGGAGCAATATGCCAACATGATGCCCGCTGAATTACCAGATGGGTTGCCTCCCAAGCGTGTGATTGAACACCGGATCGAGCTGGTTCGGAGAGCGAGGACACCAGTGAAGGCGCCATATAGGATGTCACCTAAGGAACTCATAGAGTTCAAAATCCAGCTAGGAGAGTTGTTGGATTCGGGAAAATTTATCCATCTACTGTACCATATGGAGGACCGGTTCTATTCTAGAAGAAAACTGATGGATCATCGCAATTGTGCATCGATTACCGGGGATTGAATAAGGTAACGATTAAGAACAAGTACCCTGTTCCTTTGATAGCTAGCTTTTTTGATAGGCTTAGTAGAGCCTGAGTATTCACTAAGCTGGACCTGAGGTCGGGGTATTGGCAAGTCCGGATTGCACCAGAGGACATCCCGAAGACGACGATGGTTACAAGGTATAGGTCATATGAACTCCTTGTAATGCCATTTTGTCTGACCAAAGTACCAGCCACGTTCTGCAACTTGATAAATGATGTCTTTTGGGACTTCATCTACAAGTTCGTGGCGGTGTACTTGGACGACATTGTTGTTTACAGTGAGACCATGGAGGAGCACTGGGGTCAAGAAAGTTTTGCAGCGGTTAAGGGAGCACAAACTCTTTGTCAAGAGGGAAAAATGTGAGTTCGGTATAGGAGAAATCAGTTTCCTTGGACATCGAGTTGGCCGAGGTGAGGTGTGAGTGGAGGAATCCAAAGTGACGGCTATTATCGAATGGCTAGAACCGACAAAGGTGGCGGAGTTGCAGAGCTTCCTAGGGTTGGCCAACTATTATCAGAAGTTCATACATGGCTACAGCCAGGTGGCGTCACCTTTGACGGACTTGTTGAAGAAGAACAAGTCCTTGGCGTGGTCGGAGCCATGCCGGGTAGCTTTTGAAGAGATGAAAGCTGCCATATCATCGGAGCCGATATTGAAGTTGCCGGACTTCAGTCAACTGTTCGAGGTGGTGACGGACGCCTTGGACAAGACCGTGGGCGGTGTGCTACAAGGATAAGGCCTAGATTGGGGATGACAATGGGAAGATCTTAGACAATCTTCTGAGATAAGGATTGTGGGGAAGATCTGGGTTTAGCTGGAGTTGGAGATAACACATGAGTTGGAAGGCTATATAAGGCGGGTACTTATATGGTGAAAGAACAATCGGTGGAGAATACATCGGGAGAGAGATTTGTGTTAAGTTTTGGTGGAGAGGAACTTGCTGTGATCTAAGGGGCGATGTGAAGTCCTACAGCCAGTCCCTCGAGGAGGACCGATCTTCACACCGTGACTGCCGGGTAGTCAGGTTGACTAGATCGAAGTATACACGGGCTCGATGATCTTCAAACCCTTTGTAATTCTAGGTGAGCAAATTGCATGTAACAAGTTGATCCAATGGAGATGACTTGAGGGTTGACTATGAGGACTAATTGAGAGTGTTCTCAAAGTCTCTCGAGTGAGTTTGAGAGGTAAGGTCGTGGGGTTTGCATGTTTATGGCTTGCAAGTAGTCTAGTGAGGGATTGCTTGTAATTCCTTTGTTTGGTGAGTAAATAAATGTTGGGAAAGTGTTCCCGTAATTGTGCTAAGTCGAGTTGGGATTTGTACCGTGACGGGTTTGGTTGGATTCCGGAAACTCGTTGTGTTGGGACTGGATACCGGTACTTGGGGTGCTAGACGACAATTGCTTGGTTAGCGGTGTTTCGCTATTGTGTGGGATTGTGGTGGTGATCGGTAGTCTGTAGCAGATGCTACTATTTGGAGTAGTCGATAGGGTAGTTGTGCCGGGTGTGTTGATGAGTACGGGTAAATCACTTCCGTATTGCAATTTAGGTGAGTAGCTGTGCGACTTATTGAAGGCTAAGTGTTCCAAGGTAGGGGAATACGCGGCACAGACACTAAAAAGTGGACGAAAAATTATGCCTTAAGTCAGCCCCATGACAGGAGGTAACCAAAATTTATAACATTTCAATCAACTAGTTACCATCCCATAGAGACGTAGTGACTCCTCAAACAAACACTAGGACAACCCTCAACTTGTACATGCATGACGTACTAGATCACCAATGAAACCCATGCACATAATCTATTGCCATCCTATCACCAACCTCAAGAGTGCATGAAATGCAGAAGAATTAAAATAAAATTAAAGATAACATAAGCCTATGATAATGCTCTAAACTATGATAGGGAAGGAGGAGAAGTAGGTACCAGAAAGGATGAAGCGAAAAGAACAATGGAGAGTATAGCTAGCACCAACGAGGGAATGGCATTGGCCCCTATCCTTCTCATGCCCAAATACTTATAAAGATCATTATGGTGATTTCAGATTAACTCTCATCCCAAACTAATCTCTAATCAACCCACCACCTCCTCCTAAAACAGGCCATAAAAGTTCTAAATCAAAACCACCCCTATCCTCCATGTATATTTATCTTTAACCACCTCCATAAATAATCTCTTTAATCTTTGACTTTATCTCTGACCATGATCATAGATAAATTTAAAGGATAATTAGCTCATACTGTTTAACCTCCACCTAGCCTTGCTTGTATAGGTTCCCCTGCTCTGACCTATACCCAAACCAGATTTTACCATCACCCGAAATTATAAATTTTCGTCTTTGAAAATATATCATGGTTGTATCCAATTCCAGTTAGCCATCTTTATGTTTCTTGATTCGTAGGCTACCATGCTTGCAGCCAGCTCCATATTAATCACTTCAACTAGTTTCTAAATTTCGTAAATGTTCCATTTGTGCTCGTTTTTTAAAAAATAAATATTTGCAGCGATAATTCCTTCTTAAGGTGGTTGGAAATTCAGGAAGTGTAGTTCTTTTCCACTTTTATTTTGTGTTGGTTCATTATATGAGTCATTTTATTATATTACGATGGTTATTATTATCATTATTATTATTATTTTGTTTGTTTATTTATTTACTCGACTACCCGGGATTTCACATAAATGCATATGCATAACATCTTTATAACATAAATCAAGAATTGAGTATCAGAATACACAAAGCAAGTGGAATAACTGTAATACTAATTTTTACATTTTGAAAGTCTGGATGGATTGAGAGTGCCCTATTTAAAAATTTATAATTACAAAATCATGACTATTAAAATTATGAAATTTAGAGGAATCAAACTAGACTATTTAGGGAATCCAGAAAATTAAGAATCACATTAATCAGATTTAGTTAGTATGAGTTATGACTTTTAAAAGTTGATGCTGAAACCTGAAAAAACCAAAATGGGGTATATGGATAAGAAATTTCTTTTAAAAAAGTGTTCTTGATCAAACTCATAACCTATAAAAAATAATAAAGTTATATGATGTGCAAAAACTATTTTTATGATGTAAATTCAATGTTGAAGAACTCGTCCACAAAAGTTTGATCGGATTTGTTTAAAGAAACAAATTAATAAGTAATCGGACTAGGAAAAACTATGGTGAACAAGTTGGACATGCTAATATGTGAACTAAATCTATATCACCAATAAGACATCACCGACATGAAAATCGGTAATAATGAGAGGCTAAGTACTTAATATTAACTTATAAGTTTATTTAAGTAAATTCAAACATGTTCAGCTTAGTCTTGCATTTAAATTGCACCCAAGGGTCATCTTTTGTCAAGGACATGGTCTACGGTTTTTTTATATGAGGTGTCTAGATCGAGTATAATCGTAAGGAGTGCTTATTTCTTGGACGATCAACGGTTTAAGTAAATGGGTAGAAGCATCTTAAAATGTTCTTCTACACGGGTAAGAAAGTAGGTAATTAGGCCAAATATGGGTAGGAGGGTTCATAAGAATCAAATGTGAGGGTTTAACCTCTCCCAAAAATTAGCAACGTCGACACCACCTCATTTTTCTGATCAACACCCTCTTTCCCTCTTCCTTGGCCTTTTATCGAGAAAACAATTTTGTTCCATTCTTCCTTGAAGATTTGTTGAGTTTGGATCATGTTTTTACCGATTTCTTGTAAGAAGGAGCACTAGGTGTGAAGATCAAGGAAAAACAACAATGTTAAATGTTAGAACTAAAACCTAGCTCCTAATTTCTTATAGTTCATGCATGGATTAAGTTATTAGTTCTTCGTCATAATTCTACATAATTCTTCCATGAAACTTGAATAAAGAAAATGAACTTGCACATAAATCATACATGTAGAGATATAGGGAAAAGTAACGGCGACCTAATCTAGGTGAAAGCTTAGAACAAACACTTATTGCAAATAGTTAGATTCTCACAAAACTCATGGCCTTATAAAGATCACAAGAATAGACAAGTAAAGAGGAAATGAATTTACTACTAATACATAATTACTAAGTTAGCACAAATACAAGCAGGCAATGAAAGTAAAGAATTCGAAACCAAGTAAGAATGAGTGTATGTGAGGCACGCCAAATTTTATTCTAAATTACCGTTCGTGTTTCCGAACGAGTTAAACGATATATATAAGGCTTAGAAGGAAATCATGTAAGTAGGCCCGAAGGCAACATGAGGTGGAACTATGTTTGAAAATAGCATGAGGGATCTCATATTCGAAGGTTATTAATCACGAAAATAATATATGTCTAGATAGCCTCTGTTAAGTGGGACCCCATAAAACAACCACTGAACACGTCCTACTATAAAAAAATGAAATCCACGATAGAGTAGAGCAATAAAGCTGAGAAGCGTCCTAACGGACTTAAGGTCCAAGCCCCAAGCGTGATGGCACATCTATTGTAAGCTTGGACTTCAGAACCAAAAATGGTAGAAAAATGCCTAAAAATGATGACTAAGTCAATTGGGTAGAGTTGGATAGAATCAGATCGAGTCAACTCGGTTGGGGTTAAATTGCTAGGGTGGATGAGCTCGACGGAGATGGGCATGGGTAGATGGATGAGTGAATTTGGAAACGGACACGGACATGGGCAATCGGGCCCTATGGGTTGGTAGCGAAGCCGAGGTTGTCGTTGGTTGGGATTAACGGCCCAGGTGACATGGAACATGATGAAGGTGGTGACCAACGGACACTGACCAGCGGATGATCGAAAAGTGTCTGAAAATGGGAGGAATCGTCGCAGAGAAAGGTGGAGTTGCTGGTGGCGAGCGCAACGAAGGTGAGGGTCTGGGTTGGTCTCAAAATGTTTGTCGTGAGGGGAGGAGTTGATCTGGGTGATTGACCTAGCTAAAGAAGGTTTGCCGGTGCCAAAAAATGGCCCGAACAGTGACAACTATGGTAAGAAAAGGCAGAAAGAAATACTATCTTCAATGGCCAAAGTGACACTGCCAACCTGGGTCGGTAATAGGTTGTAAGGAAGATTCGATGGTAGCGGTCCGGTAGCCGAAGGGTGGCCGGAGTCTCGCTGGCGGTGAGCCAAAGTGGCGGTTGAGCTAAGGCTAAAATGCTCCTAAAATGCAAGAGAAATTCCAAGAAAATGGGAGGCAATGCTAGGGCTGGCATGGCTGAACCAAATTGTGCCACGTGGCATAAACTGAATGTTTGACAAATATATATGGTTGAAAAGGGCAGATCAACACCGGCAATTTATACACATGATACTTCCCAAATGGGGATCATTACATTATTATGTGTTCATGATTTAATAAAAATACTAAACGAAGTGATCTTATGAATGGAGGAAAATAAACTTATATGTTGATGGTATTTTAATGCATCACTAAAGCACACGCTTTAGACAGGTAATAAAATAGTAAGCGAGATCATTCCCATGAAGATTTGTTGTTTTCACGAAGCCGTTGATAAATGGGAATTTGTTATACTGAGTAGACTAATCTATGGAGTGATAAAACTAAGCACAATAGTGCAAAGATGAGTGAGTATGGATCTATACTAATCTAATTCAGAAAATGGTGCAACTGCATAAAACTAAAATAATAGCGAATTCAGTAAGTATTCAAGGTAAATGTGATACAAGCTAATGAAATTTCTTTCACTTAATAAAATGGACCTTGAGTATACAATTTCTTCTGGTTAATAGGTAACACAACTTTATTACATTTATCAAATTACAATATGATCAGAGTTGATATCCAAGGAAACAAAATTGATTGTAAAGAGTTGTAGCTACGCATTACAACTTATGGCCCTTGCCTCATTGCACATATCTGTGCAAACAAAATAAGATTGGTGCATTATCAGTAACTCCCTTATGTAGATATTTACGACTCTAGTATATGTTTATCAAAAGAATTGCAAGATATTTCTTCCAAAAATATCATCAATCTATCTATGTCAGTGTTAGATCAAATCTCTTTATCTTGTAAAAATTAGCTACTTTAAAAATAGCTACAAGTTATATTACTTATCAACTAAGATCCATTATTCAGCCCACATTACTATTGTTTTCTCCATTAAAGGTACAAAATCCACCTTGCAATCTATCAAGAAAGCTTAACACAATAGGGAGAGAAGGCTGGGCCATGCAAATCTGTATCGCTCATGCCTTGGCGAAAACTTAGTCTCCCAGAGTGTTGTCCTTCTTGTAGCTTGTCGAACAGTGACTCTTCCACAACTAGGGTCCCTCCCTTCTAGCAACTTCGAAAGAAATGAATATCTCTAGGCTCCTAGCTTTGTAAACGACACCCCTCACACAACATTGTCAAAAACTTACTAAAACTTCTCCAGCTTCGGTTCTCCAAAAGCCCCTTTCTCAAAATGAACTTTCTTATTTTTAAGTTCTACTGGATGTTCTGGTCCCTTAGCAGCTTTCTAGCATATTATTCCTCATAATTTCTTGACACACAATGATTACTCCGAAGGTAGTATGATTGCCTTGTCCCCTCGTGTAGCATGTGTAGTTGGTGAGATCTTCTCCAAGAATTCAAGTTAGTGTGGACTGTGTTCTTGGTAGCTTTCTTTCATCTTCCTCCTCAACTAATGCATATGAAATTTTCTTTAATCATTTGCATTGAGTGAGTGTGTTTCTTTGTTGTTCAACAAGATAGTCATCTAATGGTTCAATGTTAGAATCCTACTTGGGTTAGGTAGATTTGTCCCTTGGTCGAGAGTGGGAGTTGTAGGTAGTCAAAGTGCAGGATTGTTCCCCACTAGGTAGTTACCAAAAGTGGCCCATCTTAGGATTATTGCATTTAGTTGTGATTGGCTCTTGTATGTGTGCAGTTTGTGCAAGGATTAGGTGTATATGTCTCTATCCTCCATTTGTGAGCTTCTTCCACCTTCATAGTGGGCTAGACGTCACTGGTGTTTACCAACTAGCTTATTATCCAAGTTTCACACATCCTTGCAAAAAATTATTTACTCAAAATCTAACTCAAATATGATAATAATTCAGACATCATTCATATTCTTAAAAATTCTTATTTCTTAGAAAAATCGATAGAAAAACCGATATTTGGGCATAGAAAATGTGCATGAATAATACCGAAATAATAACTATATTTAAGAGTTTTCAAGCCCCCAAACATGTATTTGCTAGTCCCTATCAAAATACTTATTTAAAATATTCTGCTCACATATTTTAGAAGACAATCACATTTCAAAATGCAGCCATAACAAATAGAGATGAGAGACAAATAATTCTCATGTAACAACCCCAATTTTCCAACATACATAATACCTACATCATGGTCATTACTAGTGTCATCTCTAATGCATGTGCATATCATATAGTAATAATTATAGTGGAATAAACCTAATGAGATGGATTGGTACTTACTTCCACGTAAAACTAAAATTAACAATCAATACTTACATGTATAACCATTGAGTATTTATCAGCACAAGTCTACTAAAAGTGTTATCCTAAAACATACATATAAAGGACAAATAATCTCCAAAATGCAATGAATTCTTCATCCCATCGCTCCTAAGAATCACATACCTACATACATATGCAAACATGTCTGCGCAATTCTGAATACAATACAAAGTCCTAGAATAAGGTGAGAAGTAAGAAAAACAGTAACTAAACTTCAATTCTTCTTGGCACACGACCAATATTCATAATATGTATCCATACATAACTTAACATGAAAACATATTGAATAACATGTACTTTTATAACTTAACATAAACATAATAGCTGAATAAAACTAAGCATAGTTTGATAACTAGTTAATTGATTAACTGATAAACTGATTAGCACTACTCATGTGACTTGCACATAAGTCCTAGCAGATTAATATACTTGCACAACATGAAAACATGACGGTTAATTACCCATGTAACATACATATATGCTAACCGTGATGTGTACTTGTGCATAGCATGATAACCAATTTTCTAATACTGATAACTGATTTACTAATTAATACTACTCATGTGACTTACTTGTAAGCCTTAGTAGATTTATATAATTAGCACACAACATAAAAGCTTGACTAGGTTAATTACCCGTGTTACTTACATGTAATGTAACACCCCGCTTCGGTTCACCCGCGAACCGACCCAAAAGTGTCACCGGTGACCGAATCTTTACTAATCTATTAGATTCGGTTAAGCCGACACGAACCTACTCTCGGCCTTAAGACAGAGATGCAAACATGCAAGGCATGGATGGGATGCTAAGGTTCTAACGCTTGTTCTATATGTATGCCACGATATGTAAGCAAAAATCAAAATGAAAATAATAAACGAGAAATCGCAAGGAAAATACTTATTTCTATAAAAAAAACGGACAGAGTTTCCCCTAAAAGTACAATAAGGGCCAACCTGTCCACAACAACGATATATAAATACTTTCAAAACGGTGTAAAACATGACGATCAATAATCAAACACAGTCATCATTACTTTCACTTCCACCTGAGCCACGACCGAGCTCTAAGGCTCTTTGTTAATTCATATTTATCCATTACTTCATAAGCGGATTATAAAAATATAATGCGATAAAATCCCCATTCACAAAACACTAGCACACAATCATTACACAATACACATGGTGGGTACATGTGTGCGCGACTTTGTGCTGCTCCTCCGCAGTCCCGACAGCTCTCAATCATCGCGATCCTCACCTACATATAGTAGAAAAATGTCAGCAACGGTTGTCACTGGTCCGGA
>JAVDBV010063311.1:0-23539 GCA_032619315.1 Piper longum
GGAATGGAATAGTCCGCTGGCACTAATCCAGAGCCCGCTTTGACTGTCACGGCATCCTCTGCATTGTACGTGCAGTCGATTTCTCCACTCTCGTCGCATTGAAAACTCGATAAAAACCTATATATGCCTGGGAAGGGATTTGTAACATAGGCCCGAAGGCAACTTGCTCTAGATCTTGTTTTTGAAATCATTCTCGAGGGATCTCATCCTCGAGGGTTATTAATCCGAAAAATAGTTCGGTTAAATGGCCCGAGTTAAGTGGGATACAATAAAATGCCACTTAACCCTTCCTGCGAATCATAATCAAATATACAATGGAAAGAGCGTAAAACAAAAGCGAGTCCTAACGGACCTGGTAGAAGCTCGAAGTGTGTCATCGCGCCTAGCCGACGAGCTCCTACTCCGTACCTACACATCAAAGCTAAATTCTAACGCTTGATAACTAAATGATGCATCAGCCTAGTGCTAATTATCACTCATAATACAATCAGAATCAATCAAACAATTCAATAATCATTGATATAAATAATTCTAAGTCATCGTATTCATATCAATTTCATTGTGCTCTTTTAAATTACATCATTGTCAATTATCATGATCAAACTTGATCCATCTCATTACATCACTTACTATTCATCTCATACTTAATCACATCATGCAATCCTTTATTTCATTTATAGTCAGACCTTTATCATGACAATTAATCAACCCTAACATGCTAAGCTATCAATTATCAGTTATGATTAATTAAATTAGAGGTAATTATACCTCTCGTCGTCGGCAATCGGCGACCACTAGGGTTTCGACATACATGCATCTTGAACCACGAATTCGGCACTCCATGGCGTCCGAAGGTTGATCGGGTTTGACTGGGTGAACTCCGCAGAAGATCTAGCAAATTCCAGCAATATAATTTTCTGGCGAGTTTCGGCGGTTTTCCAGCGGATCAGTGGTTTTTCGGCGGATTTCCGACGGTTTTTTGGCGACAATCACCAGCGGCATCTACAAGCCGGATAGGGGCCGTATATGGTACCATCGGAACCATCTTAGCGGGCCCGACACATCTGCGGTGTCGGCGTGGCCGACGGAGGCAGCGGCTCGCCGAAAAATGGCAAAAACAGAGCGGCGGCGGTGGGTGGCTAAATATGGCCAGCCAGGGCGGCGATCGGTGGCGCTCTGGTCGGGGAAGGTCGCTGGGGGTCGAGGGGATCGAGGCAACCACTGTATGGAGACGACGACGGTCCCAGTGCCGGAATCGGCGATGCAAATGCTCGCAGGCGCGACGTACAGCGGCCGAGGTCAGTCGGGGCGGCAAGGCGACGGCACGGCGGGGTGGGGCGGTGTCGGTCGGCGGCCACTCAAAGGGCGGCTAGGGTTGTGTGAAGGAGGAGAAGGTGGTGTCAAGGTAAGGAAATTTGGTTGGATGGCAAACTCGTAAATAATACTTGACTTGAGTCTGTCTCGAGTCAGAATAATTATTTACTCGTAATAAGTTCTAAAAAAATCCAAAAAAATCGGGAAAATCCCATAAAATAAAATAAACACCAAAACATCATAATGACATGCTCTATAACTATCAACACACCAAAATTGCCCGTAACACGTCCTAACAGGGTAAACGGCTTAAAACTATTTCTACGATCAAGCTGCATAAAAATAAAAACTGTACTGCATACTTTAATATATTCTGATAACTCATTCTTTTCTGCTGTATTCATAATGTTATCATCATATACTTGGGTACACATGACCCCTCATAGCCCATACACGCGACTAGCGTCGGTTCAGTACACGTGACTGGCGTCGGTTCAGTACACGTGTTCTGAAACATACTCGACTCGAAAATAACGGTCGAACCGACTGGTTCTAAATATAAAACCCAAACTCGAATCGTGGGTTTTACATGGGGTGGCACAGCGAGGACATGGTGGCGGTCGGTGGCTTTGATATGCGGTGGTGCGACTGCTGGAGGAGGCGACGATGATGACATCAGAGTGGTGAAGGTACGGTGATCGAGGTTTAGGGGAAGAAACAGTCGAGGTAAAGTCTTGAAGGTAGTCTCATAAATAAAACTTGACTCAACTCCGATTTGAGCCAAAAATAATAATTAACTCGTAATAAATCCTTAAAAATCCAAAAAATTAGGGGGAAAATTCTATAAAATATAATACACACCATAACATCACAATAACATGTTCTATAACTAATAACCCACCCAAACTACTATACAACGCGTCCTAATATATTACTCGACGTAAAAATAATTCTATGATCAAATCTATAAAAAAATAATTGTATACTATAATATACTCCGATAACTCATTTCTCATCAATCTTTCTTCAGTTATTATTATATATATTTAAGTGCATTTGACCCTCATCGCTCATAACTCATTGTTAGTCTTAACTCAGTACGTGGTTCATAAAACTGACTCGATTCTAACCGACAATTGAAGTAACTAATGCGATAATGTAAAACTCTGATTTAAGTCAAGGGTTATAGATCAAACCAAACATACATTGTACCATTTATAAATTCGGTATGATAATGTGTCTGATTATTAAAATCATGGGTGAAAAACTATCTAATCTTGGTTTTCCTAGCTTCACTATAATATATTTTCTTCCCTATTATATGCATAAGAATATTTGAAATTATTTTAACCAGCATTTACTAAAATGTTGATGAAGAACCATATTTTTAGTATTTTTTAACATATTTTACTAATAATTTTATAATGTGATTGAACCTCATTCAGTCGGTCGACGCAAATATACCTAATCCTAGCTATAAATATTATACCATAATAATCATTATGTTTTTGATGGTAATATTGTTAGGGTTTTTTCCTATTTTAAAGTTGGGAAGTGTTTTCAAGTGTGGAAATTTTATATAGGTGTTCTTTTTGTAGTTTTTTTACAATAAATATATTTTTTGTTACGATATGCTATGTAAAATTATACTTTCAAATACACTTAAATATGCCAAATAAATAATTCAACTTATTTTCATATAGTTTTAAATGAATAGAATTATAGGAAAGCATGGATTTATGGTTGACACAATGTATATTTGGTTCTATTGGTTAAAACGGGTTCCATGACATTATAAAACTATAAATAAAATATTGTATTAGATATTAAAATGTTTTTCCATCAATATTTTATTAAATATACCATGATTTTCACTAAAAACCAATTTTTTGTAAAAATTTTAGATATTCAATTTAAATAGTACAGAGAAATGAACTGTACTAGATTTCAATGCAATATGTAATACACCAAGTGCAACTAGATAACATGATACAATGTTTACAATTGTCGTTCCATCTAACTATATAAATATGATTGTATTAAGTGGATCGTTCAATATATTGTCATTTATTTTTATATAATATAAAAGTATAGGAAAATTAGAATTAAATGTTCTCCTATAATAGGAAAACCTAATATATTATAGTAAAACTAGAAAACTAAAAATAATTGTGATTTCAATCAAGACCAATGATAGGAAACAGCACCTATATTTGTCTTCAACACTTTAAACACGTCACGATTTTTCAACAACTTTTCTTTCTTAAATTTTATCATTATCTGATAGGAAAGTAATATTAGAATATACTTTCATTTCACAACTAGCATTAGGAACTGTTTGATCACTTGAATATAAACATGTATTAACTATTTGGCTATCACACTAAGAAAATTTGTAGTTGTTAAAGGTGAGACAAATATACGATCAATTGATTAGAAATAATAAAACTAAACACATAATTGGGCCAAGTGGATATTTAATAAATTGTCATGTGCTTTTTTGTAATAGGAAAGCATCAGAAAACTAGGATTTAATATAATTCCATGTATCCTCATATAGAAATCCTACATATTATATTAAAACTAGGAAAACTAATAATTATTGTACTTACATCCATAGTTTTATATATCAAATAGGAAAACTTACATATTATAGTAAAACAAGGAAAATTAAAATTAATTGTACTTTCATCCATAGTTTTAAATATTAGTTAATACTGATTATCATACAAAGTTTAACCAGTCGAGCCAAGTTTAACTACATTATAAAATTATAAATAAAATATTTTATTAAACATTAAAAACATATTTTTCACTGTTATTTTATTAAATACTAGTTAAAATACCATCATTTTCAATAAAAAAAAATTGGTTTTCTATAAACATTTTAGATTAAGACACCAGGTGAAATTTAAAATGGTGCAAAGATCTCAAGGTAATATGTGATAAATAGATTACTTATGAATAGTACGATACGATATTTAAAACTATAGTTTCATCTATATACATATAATTATGCCAAATAAATATTTCAATATGCTATCATTTGTTCTTATATAATAAAAAATTACGGTAAAACTAGAATTTAATATATTGTTACGTATTTTCATATAATATAGAAGCCTATATGTTATCATAACTATTTACACCATAACGTTTGTCATATCGGATTTATGGCCAATATAGTGTATATTTGTTTTGACCAATCGAGCTGGGTTCAACCACATTATAAAAATATAAATAAAATCTGTTATTAAATATTAAAATTGTGTTTCTTCATCAATAATTTATTAAATACTAGTTAAAATATTTATATTATCATATAATAAGAAAGCCGTTAAATTATGCAGAAGCTTGAAAACTAAGATTAATTGCACTTTCATTCATAATTTTTAATATCAAACCAATTATCATACCAAATTTGTAAATAGTATAAGGTATATTTGGTTTGACCAGCCAAACTAGGTTCAATTATATTATAAAATTATAGATAGAATATTTTATTAAACATTAAAATGCATTTTTATTCAATATTTTATAAAATGCCCGTTAAAATTCCACGACTTTCAGTAAAAAACCAATTTTACGATTAAAATAATACAAAGGGATAAACCATATTAGATTTTAAGGCGGCATATAGTAGACTAGGTACAATTATGTTAAGAAAAATCCCCAAAATTAGAGGACAACAATAGCGAACACAAGATATGAGAAAATTATGCCTGAAAAATAAAATAGAACAAAACCACAAAAGAGCAGAGATTTAACGTGGAAAACCCTCCTTCAATCGAGAGTCAAAAACCACGGGGCAACAACGAACAATTCACTACTTCAACCAAAGATTACAGTCATCAAACATATAAAGATTACAAGAAGATAATTCACACACCCTATACTATTGAGATTACAAGATTTCACTCTCTCTCAACCCTCCGTATAAGATTAAACTTGTGAATTATTTCCCTTTTTTTTATCTCTATATCTCACTCTATTTTCTCTTGCTTGTCCTTTTTCTTGCTTGTCTTGTTTCTTACTTGTCTCGTCTTTGGAATGAGGCAAATGAAGCTCAATTTATAGAGAAGCTTTGAGACGATTCATCCTCCATAGAATAACCAACAGCCACCTCTATTAATATTTCGAGATTTATTTAGTATTCCGAGTGTGACAATGGGCTACATATCATTAATATAATTGCACATATTAACAAATTAGGAGACTAGGTATAATTAGAAGGCACCATACAATATTTACAACTATAGTTTCATCTAAATATATATAATTAGGTAAATTGGAAAAGTGGATAGTTTAATTATTTACAAAGGGGATAGTTTAATATATTATCATGTATTTTTGAACAATTGGAAAATATAGGAAAACTAGGATTTAATATATTATTTTGTGTGTTTGTGTAATAGGAAAGCCTATTTATTGCCGTAAAATTGGAAACCATAAGACTAATTTTAGTTTCAATTAAGACTAACTTAAGGAAACACCACCTATATTTACTTTTGATATGACGTCAAAGTATTTCACAAATTTGCAAACATATTTCTCAATAGTTTGACTACTAACAATTAGCAGAAAATTGTGTCAAGTGAATAGTTTAATATATTCTCATATAATAAGAAAGCCTGTATATATAGGAAAATTGAGATTTAATATATATATACTATTGACATGTTACAACCTAGGAGTAGGAAAAAACGCCAATAATGTAACCATCAACAATTAATAAGATATCTCCAGCTCACCTCTCTATATATATTTAAAAAGTTATATTCAAGATTGAATTTTTAGCATTTTTGATGGTTTTATATATTTATATTTTAATCTGTATAAATTATAATGGAGCATTCTCTTGATATTGGTTTGAAAATTCAAAGTTTGGAATTGGTCAAGTATTGCACAGTTTCGGGTTTTAATTTTTCTAAGTACGATGGAGAATTATTCAAAAAATATGTTTGAAATAAATATTATGAAGCAGAAATAGAATAACGAACCCGAAAAGTTTTCCCAAGGTCACCATATTGAAAAAGTAGCTTCTTTCCGTTAAAACTGGTAAATAAAGGATTGAATTGGCAAAAAAAATCTCAACGTGATTAGGTTTAGAAAAAGCTCGGATTGTAAGATGAAAATAACTGGATTGAAATAAGATATATAATTTAACAAAAATTATACCTAAAATAATTTGCTTTTACAGGCCTCTTCAAATAAATAATAGCCCACGGTAGGCACAGGTGTCAACCTATTTTGTATAAAAACTAAAATCTTAATTTTTAAGTTCCGTATGGATTAATTATTATCAAGTTGTTTGACTTGTTTGAGATTTATTAAATACTTAAATTAATATGTTATACATATCCTATTTTTAAATGTGAATGCATATAGTGGTTTGCCAAAAAACACACCATAATTTTTTACAATAATATATTATTAATCAAAATATATAATATTTTTTTTAAAAAAAACTTGCTTTCAAAATTAACTGTTGTGAATCGAAACACATCAGTTATACGTATATACTAGCTGCTAACCTGTGTGATGCATGACTGAAGGATTTGAAATAAATTCTAATTATAATATAAATCAAAAAAATTAATTATAATAAAAAATATGAAAGGATTCAAAATAAATCTTAATTACAATAAAAAAATATTTTTACTAATAGTAAATAAAAGGATAATAGTGTAAAATAATTAAATGACACATGAAAAAATAAATTCTAATTATAATAAAAAAGTATTTAAGAATTCGAAACAAATCTTAATTATAATAGAAAATTAAAATTTTTACTAATAAAAAGTAAAATATAATATTATAAAATTGTTAGATGATATATCACCATATTAAAAGTCGTTAGTTTTATATATTACTAGCTGCTAACTGGCGTGATGTGTAATTAAATGATTCAAAATAAATCTTAATTATAATAAAAAATCTAATTATAATAAAAATATTAAGAAAATTAAAATAAATCTTAATAATAATAATAATAATAATTTACTAACAAAAAATAAAAAATAAAATTATAAAATAATTAGATGATGGATAGTAAAATTAATCTTAATTACAATAAAAAAATAAAATTCTTCATATTTATATATTAGTATAGATATATAATAATAAATTATTTAAAAAAAATAGTTGACTTTCCACGTGATAGTGACTTTATATACAAGTCACGTAGCCAAGGGCATCCATAACCAGGCACATGTAGCCACCGCAGTTGGCGAGCAGGTCAAAGGGGCCAGTGCAACCGCGGCTGTAACTCCTTAAAATAGATCTCGACCAGGACCGTGGGCCACCACATGCTTCGACCGACTGCGACCATGGCTAGCCGGCCCTAAATTCTAAGCAGCTGCTCTCCATCCCCCCGCGAGAGCCATACTTAAAATCAGACACTGAACAGTACAGAGGGATAAAGTTGTCTCCAACAAGTTGTTGGCGAAAATTTTTCTCCCGCCCAAAAGATTTAGAACATACCGAGTCAATCGCGGCGAGAGTAAGTAGAAGAAGAGATGACAGCTAGCTCATACGCACTCTTGAAACGCTTGCTGTCACCGTTAAAGAAATGCACAAGCTGGAAAGCCGCGTCTTCTTGGGTCTGGTCATCACCACCTCGAGAACCCCATGTGCAACCACCGATCACCTCCTATCTACTTCTCTTTCTCTCACACACGCAAACACTGCGCTCCTTTATTAAACTGACTAATAACACTCTTCTTTTTCCATCTACCGTCTCATCTCATCATTCACTCCAACCCTCCTCTTCTGATCTGGTGTGTGTCACCTCAGTACTAGTGTTGTGTCATGGCAAAGCTTGTCGCCTTCCTCGTCCTCCTCGCCCTCTCGGCCCTCGCTGCGGCCCGACCAGACCGCCCTCCTCAGTTCACCGTCCAGGGCAATGTCGTCTGCGACACTTGCCGCGTCGGCTTCGAGACCCCCGCCTCCACTCCCATCGACGGTTAGCGCCTCTGATCCCATCACTTACTTCCTAAATAAGAATACCACACCTTGTGTTGAAACCGATCCGTGCAATGCAGTCACCTTCCATGGCTCAAGCAGACTTCCCATCTCTTTAACGCACCAAAATTTTTTCATCTGTTTTTCTCAAGCAATAAGATCGATCTTTTCTTCTGTTTTTTTATTGGGTGACGCCAAGATGGAAAGATCTATGTAATTTGCCCATAGAGTTGTCTCATTAATTGGTGCGGGTTATTGCAGGTGCGGTGGTGAGGTTGGAGTGCAAGAACAGGGCAAGCCTGAAACCAGTGTACACCAAGGAAGGAGTGACCGACAAGAATGGGTGCTACAAGATCAGGGTTGTCGGCGATCATGCCGACCAGCTCTGCGAGGTGGTGTTGGTGAGCAGCCCGGAACCGGAGTGCGCCGCCATCGAGGAGGGTAGGGAGAGGGCTCGTGTCTACCCCACCTACGACAATGGCATCGTCTCCACCGTCCGCTACGCCAACAACTTGTGTTTCCTCAAGGACCAACCCCTCGCCACCTGCCCCCAAGTGCTTAGCATGTACTCCCAGGAATCTGATGACTGAACAAAAACATGCGCTCTTTTGATTCTATGATTTGTTCCCGAGTCGTGCATCAAGTGTTTCTTGGTTCGTTTTAGCTGCAAACTATCTAATCAATCAAGTATTTGGTAGTGGTGTTTGATTATATATATCTTCTGAAATGAGATTGATTAAAATCGACCGTAGTTAATATGTCCTGCTATTATGTTTGTGAATTGTGAGGTGCTATCTTGATTAGACTGCCATCCGAGTCCATTTTATGATTTATAGTTGATCATCCTCTGTTTCCCAATGTTTGAGATCGCATAGACATTCATTACTTTTTGTTCCCTATCAGTTCAGATCTAGGAAATGCATCTGGTGATCTCCAAATAAAAGCTCTAAACATTGGACTTGCATGCCAGCATTTTGTGGATCTACAGATTAATACTATGATTACCAATCTGGCGCAAATTATCATACAATGAATTTTTCTTTCTACCAAATAATATCTTGTCACACCCAAATCTTGGTGAGCGAAAATCGGTTTGACAAGATAATAATTGAATACTTTGGGCCCGAGTTTCGTCTAAATCGTGAATATATGACATTAATTATCCATTTATTTATAAATTCCTCCACTTTAATGGTCCGGATGATTAAATTTTCAAATAAAATCTTTTTTTTTTAATTTCACGAAATAAATTTAAAATTTAAAAGTCACAAATTAGATTGTTTATCTTGAAATTTCATAAAAAATGTAAAGTTTGAAAAATTGTATGTTTTAAGAAATTTTAAATTAGTTAAAATTATTCAAAAATTTAATAAAATAATTTTTTATGAAAAAAAAATAAGAAAAAATTTAGAAGATAGAAAGAATATTTTATTTGTATCTTATTTTTTTACTGTTTAAATATTTTAGAAAAAATTTATAATTTTTTATGACATTTTATTTCATTATATTTTTATTTCATATGAATTTTTTTATTTGCACTATTTTTCTACCAAACAAAAAGACTAACACACAAGTTATATAGAACAAATATCATCTCACCATCCAAGAATACAAGGACAGTGGGTAGAGAATTAGAACCAGGAAAAGATGACAAGGCGTGTATGACCTTTTTAAAGCACGGCAGATTTTAATTTTCCTTTCCAATTATTAGAGAAAGCATAGTGCATCACGAGCGAATTAAAATTAGTTATGTACGATGAAACCAATCTTTCCTGTTAACCGTTTCGTAACTGCAACTCTAATTGAGGACAGCCGCTAACATGTCACCTGGAGGGTTGCGAAGTAGCTGCTCTTCCCAACCTCAATCGAAGAACAATCCCGAATCGATAACTCCAGCAAAGATTTCAGGTCGGATAGCCTTTGTGGCAAATACTTGATAGCTCGACACTTCTCTATCCACAAACATGTTAAGCTCGTCCGGGATGGACATAAGTCTTGGACAGCAAGAGATGAAAAGCCATCCAAGAGAAGTGAGCTTGTGTGACACCTTCGGCAAGGTGGTCAGATATGAGCAGTGACTTACATGGAGATATGTCAGGCGGTGGAAAACCTTATTCATGAATCAGGGTCTTCAAGAAGCCGTTGATGGGGTTAATCCTCAATTGCCAACACTCGTATGTTTGTGATGCTGCGTAGGCAGGCCACTGCTAAGAGCGAGTCAGCTTGTAGTTTTGAAGAGAAAACTGTGCTCACATTCTCCAGAGTTGTTAAGTCATGAGATTCATAGGGGTTGAGCTTCAGCTTTAGGCAGCCCTTAATGAAAGTTTCTTGATGCAGGTATTTGTAAATACTATCCCTTCGTCGATTAAGGCCTCCAGTTTTTGACAATTGAGGATACTGAGGTCTCTTTGATAGGGAGGCAGCGGCCCATGCTTTGCCAAGCTTCCGAGTTGTTCACACTTTTCAATTCTCAAGACTTGCAATGCAGTCAATTTTGATAACCATGACCCCTATGTCTGAGATGGCAGCATCTTCAACAACAGGACTTGTAACTAGAAGATCTTCCAAGGAAGTGAGGCAACACAGTGAAGCCAACTCCCAACTCCCGGAGACATGAAAGACGATGTGGGCCAGCACTCACGGCAAAGAAAAATGTGCAATCTTTTTTACTTGCAACTCGTTCAACTTTGGAGCATCCAAGGAAATGGCCCCCAAACTGGGGCAGTTACAAATTTTAAGTGCAAACTATGGTATCTTATCAACTGACAACATTAACAAAAACATTCTTTGAGAAAAACATTCACAAAAATGTAGAAGTCTGTATAACATTTTAACAAACAGATGGAGAACAAACAAAAACTTCAAAATCCAACAAAAACAAGTTACCTTTCCACATAAAACACCACAGATTGGGTAGTACCAATTGGCGTGGCAGAGAGATAAACATAGGTTGAGAAGATAGGCAAGACTTTGAGGCCTTTGGGCTAAGTAAAATAAAGTATGGAGCGCTGTGACACATGAAAGATAAAAATGAGGCTTTGAATACCCAAGACGTTTGGACTTTGTTCAAAGTACTTCCTCATAGCCTACAAAATATTTTCTATACTTTCTCCCAGCAAAATAGACGGGGTAAATGAAGAACAGAGAGGAAGAGAAATTAAAGCGAATAAAGACTCAACTCTGCTCGTCTTGCTTAATCTTGTCGTGCCTCTGTTTTTGTGAAAGATCGAAATTTGTAGATGAATTATTTGTAAGAGTTAAAAGCTAGCCTGAGACGGAAAAGAGCAGGGAAGATTTGAGAATGGGTAAAATTAATCGAGCTCGATCATAATTTACAGGTTTATGGACTAAACCGGATCGGTTTCTTATGCTTCCGGTTCACCGGTTTAGACAAAAACCAGGTAAAAAAACCCGGTTTGCTCTAGTCTGATACAACTGCTTAGACCGGACTGGACCGGAGTGAACCCCGGTACCCGGTATATTGGGTTGAACCGGCCAGTCCTGTCCGGTTTTAGAAACTATGGATAGGTTGTTAATTGAGCGCTAGTGAGTATTTAACACTCAGTTCGGTTCGATTCGACTGAAACTCAACACTTAAATACTTGAGCTCGAACTCGAATCCTATGAGTTGAGTTTGAACAAGGCACTGTTCGATTCGACTCGACTCAATTATAACTTGAAATTGACTTGTAGCTTAATTCAAATTCAACTCGATAAAATAGTATAATAATATACATAATATCCCTTGTCTACTCAAAATACATTTAAAATCATAAATAAATACTATTATTAACTACATACTAAATAATGATAGAGGTGAAGGTGTTTTATTTTTTATTTTTTATTTTTATTAAATTTGGGCCGTCTTTATACTCGAACGATCTGGATTAAAATTTGAAATAGAAATATTACATACCCCCTTAAGATAGTCTTATATATACATATATATATATATATATATATATATATTAATAAGTTTAATTATAACTAATTATATTTATTTATATATAATATAATAACAAAAGATATTTTTTACTTTCTAATCGAGCCGGTTTCGATCTTTATAATCGTGTTTTCGAACGAGCTGTTAAAATTAAATACTATAACTGTCTTTGAGCTCGAGTTAAACTCAAATACCATAAAAATATTTTGAGTAATTTTAGGCCTAAGTTTGAACGAACCTCAAACTTTCGACTCGAGTTCAAGCTCGTTTAGCAGCGTAACTATTGAAAATCCAACGACGGAGTAAACTCCAAATCCCCGATTTTGTCTATCCTGTGCAACTGTTCCAGTAGTAATTACTGGAGACAGGAAAACCTTTGCAAACGAAGCCAGGGTGGGAAGCGCCCGCCGTTGTAGTTGTAGAAAGATAAGCATTTGAGTGCGCTTGGATGAGGCTCCCGAGCTTCAAGGATCATCTCCTTTTTGGTATCGACATTGTCACCTCTTTGCATGAGGGGGCTCCATCTGAATTTCAGTCCTAGAATGCTTCTCTTGTTCTTTAAATTTGTCATCAATGCCTCCTCAACGCTGTCAATGTTCTTTAGCCTCGAGATGACGGGGTCTCCTCTTAGGTTGTTCATCTCTTTAAGTTCCCCAATGCCATGTCCCTCATCTCTGCCCACGACATACTCTCCCAAATCTTCAAGCTTCACCAGCTTTCCAATATTTAATGGAATTCTACCCTGCATACCATAGTTGTCAAAACTACAAGGACTATAGCCGAGTGTTTGTAGGCCATTGATATTTGTAATAGAGTTTGGTACACTCAAAATGTTGGTATAGTCGAGATTGAGTTTCTTTAGGCTCCAGAGGTGCCCAATATGTTCTGTCAGTTGGGTAGCTCTCACAAAAGCCAAGGTCCAACTCTTGCAAGTTCTGAAGTTTGCATATGGAATCTGGTAGGCTTGAAATTGGAGCAAAGCTGAAGAGGAGCTTTCTTAAGTTTATGAGCTCTCCTATACATTTGGCAATTGGGAAAGAATCCACACCCTCCAACGTCTAACACAAGTAAACCTTGAAGCTGGCGGAGGGATGTGGGTAGACTGATATTGAAATGCCTTGGAGGTGGAGCTCTCGAAGGTTGTGGGGCTCCCTATTTTGCTTGGTAGGTGACGAAGCCGGTGGCAACGGGCAAGGTTCAAGAATCAGTTTGCAAACCTAGCTAGGTAAAGATGATATAAGAGCAAAGCTCAAGATTGCGTAGTCTCGGGAGATTGCCTACGTCTTCCGGTATTGATGGAAGAGTAGGACAAGATCTATGGACCAAAGCGATGAGGTTAGGTAGATAGATAGCAGATTGAACATGGCAAGCTTGATACTGATGCTTAAGAGAGGTTTAGGTAGCATAGGTTCTGAAGGTTTCCCACGTCATTTGGTAAAACTGCTGCGTTTTCACGTCCAAAAAGTTTCGGTGCTTGCAATTGATGGAGCTCATATAGCCGATCTGGGAGACTATGGAGCCTCTTGTTCAATGACAAGTTGACGTATCTGATATGCTTCAAATCACCAATGCAACTTGGAAGTATTAAGAGATTGGAGGCAATTAACTCCACGACACGTAGGAGGCCCCAGTTTCGAAGACTACCCATCAAAACATGGCCATCAGATTGGAATAACATAAGCGTTCGAAGACATAATGCTCCGTCGATCAACCTGATCATATTGACCGTCGCCCTGTTTTCAACACCAAATAATATAAACGATACATGTTCTCATGTGCAAATTTGATTGAGAAATACTTTGCGCGCCATTTGTTAGCCGGCAGTAGATGTTTCTTGAGACAATGCATGCATGCTAAACTATGCACAAAGTCATGCCTTTTGTTATCCGGTTGAAGGAGAGTCCTCTGCAATTCCTCATAGAACTCGCTCCCAATATCTTCCAACAATGTGCCTTCCTTTGCTTCTACAAAACCTTCTGCAATCCACTTTCTCACGAGCTCATCTTTGTCAAACAGATAATCAGTTGGGAATATGGAGAGATACTCGAAGCAACACTTTAAGGGGGAGGACAAGTAGTGGTAACTCATTCTTTAAGTGTTGAGCCCTTTAGGCCCCCACCCAAGCTCCAACATCACTATTGGACCATTTGGGCTTCCAAAAAGGGTTTTAATCAATAAAAAAAAACTCGCAATAGGTGTCACAGGCCTATTTTAATCTAAAAACTAACTTAAGAAATAAAGCTTTCTCATTAGCCTATATAAAAATCACTAACAACATCCACGACCGATGTGCGATAAACCCAACAACTCCCCTTCACACATCGAGCGTGGCCCGAAACAATCATGCACACATTTTATCAGACGGCACCCATTTTTTATCACATGGAAAACTCCTTTTAAATCATCAGGTGAAACCCATAAAGGAGACAACCACAATCGACGTAGGCAAACCCAATTCGAACTTGGCTTTGATACCACTGTTGGGCCCTTTCGGCCCCTACCTAAGCTCCAACACCACTTTGGACCCTTTGGGCTTCCAAAAAGGACTTTAAACAACCAAAAAAAACTCGCAATAGGTGTCTTTCTTAATCTAAAAGCTAACTTAATGAATAAGGCTTTCCCATTAGCCTATATACAAGTCACAACAACATCCACAACCGATGTGAGATAAACCCAACATTAAAACGGGGATACTATCTTCTTCATCTTCATCTACTGATCGCAAATCTCATTTTTCAACATTGTTTCCCATCTCTTCCTGGCTTCCTCGTAAGACAGCCCCTACAACCTTCCCTGCTAAAGGAACTCCTTTGCATTTTTCCACAAATTTTCTGCCTATTCTTTCCAAATTCCCATCTGTAACTACATTATACACTCCTCCAAAAGCTGCCGCTTTAACAAATCCCAACAATGCTCATTGTTTAAAGTTCCTAAAGGGTATGGTGCCCTGTAACTAATGCTATTTGCTATCTTCACATTGCGAGTGGTAACGAGAACTCCGCTTCCTCTTGCACAATGTATCAATGATGCTTTTAGTCTATCCCACTCCTTCATTGTCCATCATACATCATCCAACACATTAAAAAAACTTCTTACCCCACGCCAAGTGTTGAAGACGGCGGTGCAATGCTACAAAGGACATTTTATATATTTTGTTACTTTATTCCAAATTTGTCCTTCTCTAAATCCGGTGTCTTCGTTCCTGGTAAGAGTCGCCACCCGCTATCCTACCAGAGGTCCAGATCTCACATTTGGTACAAGTGCTTCGCCGCCGATTTGACGAAGACACGATCCCATCATTCAGGGTTTCTTGAATGATGATAACATGTCTCCCCATGACCTAGAACTCTGCCGATTGTCAGAAGAAGAAAGAAAAGAGAAGCATGGGGAAAATGGCTATGTTATCCCTTATGGAAAAAGTTGTGATGTTTTTTTTGACGTAGTTGTCTTCATCAATTTCATATCATGTGCAGTCGACACTATGGAACACCCCTCCTTCAACCACTTGGGCGACTGCTACCAACTGTTGGCGGACACAATTGTTAATTATTGGGATTAACAATACAAACTAAATACGAATTTCTTATTTTAATACATAAAGATGAGAAATACCAAATAAATATATAAATCAGACAAACATATTTTACTTAGGAAATTCCAAATTTGGTGAAAAATCACAGGTAATCAAATCAAATCATTATATCAAAATTTGATATAGAACAAATTTATAAGAGAATAAACTCCTCAATATCAATTTACTATACTTTTTTACAAAATTAGTATTAGCCAAGAAAGAAAATAAAGAATAACGAATTACAAATATAAGAACTTGGTAAAGTTATCATTTACAATTGTAAGTGAATCTCAACAAAATATTCACCTTTCTTCCATTCACACAATTTTCTTTTTCTCATTTTTTCCAAAACCAGAAAAACTAAAAAAATCAAAGAAGAAAAGCGTCGTACGTTATTTTTTATTCTTTTCAACAAACAAAATCTGTAAATCTAGATTTTTACCCAAAATAAGGTTGTAATTTCATGTATTTACGGAGGATGGACAACCTAACAAGCCTCCCCTTCTCGGCTCCATGAAATACCTCTAGCCTATATGGAAAGTTCCATCCATGCTTGCTCCATTCTTGCAGTAAACATGTTTCTCCTTTGACACAATTTTAGTCATCATGTCTACAACATCCATTTTTGTATGAATTTTTGTTAACTAGAGTGATTTATTTTCCAACACATCTCTTACCTAGTGAGATCTCACATCAATGTGTTTACTCCTTGAATTCTTACTTAAATTAATTCCATTCTAGCCATTACAGTGTACAATATATCTGTGCTATTTAACACTAATTTCATTTAAAAATCTCTTTGTCGATAACATCTTTTTGCAAGTTTCTGTACCAGCAATAAACTCGGCTTCAGTTGTGGATAACCTAAATTGCCAAGATACAGCCCCATTAGTAAAATCAACAATAAACCCAGATGTTGACCTTCTTGTCTCCAAGTCACCTACCATGTCTGCATCAATTTAGCCAACCAATAAAGGTGTATCACTTTCAAAACACAAATATATTTTGGATGTGCCTCTCAAATACCTTATTATCAATTTAATTGTTTGCCAATGCTCTTTGCTTGGATTTGCTAAATGTCTGCTAACGATTCCAACTGCATATATTATGTCTGGTCTTCAATAAACCATAACATACATCAAACTACCAACTGCAGAAGCATAAGAAACCTTTGTCATTTCTTTCATATCAGTTTCACTTAAATCACTTTTCTTCAACTTGAAGTGACCCCCCAAGTGGAACTCCAACTAGCTTTGCATCTTTTATGTTGAATTTTTCAAGTACCTTTTCTATGTACCTTTCATATGACACCCAAAGCTTTCTAACTCCCATGTCACGCCGAATGGACATTCCCAAGATTTTCTTTGCCGGTCCCAAATCCTTCATTGCAAAGGATTCATTCAAGTTCTTCTTTAAACTTGTAATCTTGGCATCATGTCCTACAATCAACATGTCTTCCATATAAAGCAGCAGAACAATAAAGTCACCATCATCAAACCTCTTGATAAATATATAGTGATCAGAAACAGACTTTTTGTACACATTTCTATCCATATAAGAATCAAACTTTTTGTACCACATTCTAGGAGCTTGCTTCAAACCATACAAACTCTTTTTTAGTCTTCACACTATATGTTCCTTTCCTCTGACTTTAAAACCCTCTGGTTGCTTTATGTATATAGTCTCATCAAGATCACCATGAAGAAAGGTTGTTTTCACATCTAACTATTCAACTTCCAAATCTAAACTTGTAGCCAAAGTTAGAACAATTCTAATCGAAGACATTTTAATAACAAGAGAAAAAATCTCATCGAAATTAATACCTTTCTTATGTCTAAAGCCCTTCACCACCAAGCTTGCCTTGTACTTTGGTTGTGTATTATTTTCTTCATGTTTGATCCTGTAGACCCATTTGTTCTTCAGTGATGCCTTCCCCTTAGGAAGATCCACCAACTCATAGGTGTGATTATCATGAAAAGATTTTATCTCATCTTCGATTGCCTTCAACCACTTTTCCTTTTCTACATGAGTTTTTACCTTGTTCAGGTGCGGGATCGTCCGCCCCCACAGACCACGGTTCTTGTGATTCGATCCGGGTTTGAAGGGTTCAGTGAGACCAAGGCGCCCTTGCCGCACAAAAAGATAGTGCAATAAAAATACCATCATAAACACCAAATAATATGTTATGCCAAAAAAATTTTACATGGTTCCCCAGAGGATTCAACGTGAATTCCTAAGGGTCACTCCATGGTGAGGTCGATGCTTACTGGGTTGCAGACCTTGTAGCGTCCCAAACTGACTGAACTGCTACTGTTGCCTCTCTCAGCATTTTCTTACTTCATTTTCTGGTCTCAAATCCTAAGCCCTCTCCTTACCTCCATATTTCTCATGGCCTTGAGCACGAAGACCGAGTACTCTCAGGCATTCGCCTTCAGTACCCTTTGAACCACAAATCATGACATGCGTTGTACTAAATAGTAGCCGTAAACCTCCACGTTCTCCGGGTGTGAAGAGTTCAAATGCGGAGTTGTCAAGATCTTTCGGCAATGGAACAATCCGCTGCACTAATCCAGAGCATGCTTTGACTGTCACAGCATCCGCTCATGGTACGTGAAGTCGATTCCTCCATCTCTCATCTCAATAAAAACTTGATAAAAATATATATAGGCATGAGAAGGGATTTATAAAATAGGCCCTAAGGCAACTTGCTATGGATCTTGTTTTCGAAATCATTCTAAAGGGATCTCATCCTCGAGGGTTATTAATCCGGAAAACAGTTCGGCTAAATGACCTGAGTTGATTGGGATACTTAACCCGTCTTACAAATAATAATCAAACCTACAATAGAAAGAGCATAAAAGCAGAGGCGAGTCCTAAATGGACTAGGTAGAAGCTCCAAGCGATTCAACGCGCCTAGGCATCGAGCTCCTACTCCATACCTACACATCAAATCTAAAAGCTAATGCTCGAAAACTAAATGATACATCAAACTCATGAACATCGCACACAATGCAAATCATCATCAACTAAGCAAGTCAACAATCATCTGTGTATATAATTCTAAGTCATCTTATTCGTACCAATTTTACTGTGTTTTTTTAAATTACATCATGGTCAATTATCGTGATCAAACTACCTCATTAGTCACTTAGTCTTCATCATTCTTAATGACATTTTGTAACTCATCGTTTCATCCATAATCAATCATTAATCATAACTACTACTCATCCTAGCATGTTGTGCTAACAATCATCAATTATAATTAATCAAATTAGGATAAGAGGTAATTATACCTCGCGTCGTCGGCAATCAGCGACGACTAGAGTTTCGGCATGCGTGCATCTCGAACCTCGAATTCGGTGCTCGACAGGGTCCGAAGTTTGATCGGGTTCAACTGGGTGAACTTCGCGGAAGATCCAGTGAATTCTGTCAATCCAGTTTTCCGGTGATTTTCCGGTAGCTTAGTAATTTTTCAACAACTTTTTGGCAGTTTTTCGACGAAAGTCGCCAGCGGTGTCTATTGGCCGGATATGGGTCATATTGGGTACCATCAGAACCAGCTCGGCGAGCCCGACGTATCTGTGGCATCGACATGGATGATGGAGGTGGTGGCTCACCGAAAAATGTCAAAAATAGGGGCGGCCGCGGTGGGTGGCTGGATCCGGCCTGCCAGGGCAGCGATCGGCTCTGATTCTAGTCAAGGAAGGTCGTGGAAGGGTAGGTGATGCTGAGAGAGCAACTGGATGGCGATGGCGATGGTGACAGTCTCTGGCGGTAGGGTCAGTGACACGACCCAACACGGGCTCCGCACTAGGTGTGGCGATCTTGCGTTGCGACGGCCGGACCGTGGTCGGGGCTGGTCGGGGTGGCAAGGTGATGCCGTCGTGGGATGGAGTGGCGTCGGCCGGCGGTGACCACCAAGGGGGGAGGAGACTAGGTTTTGGACAGGGAGGAGTGTTGGGGAAAGAAAAACTGGTTGGGTGGCATACTTGTAAATATTACTTGACTCGTCTCCGGCTCGAGTAAAGAATAATATCTAAATCAAAATAATTATAAAAAAAATTCAGGAAAATTGGGGAAGATCCCAGAAAATAAAATAAAAATGACAACATCAAAATGGCATGCTCTATAATCATCAACCTACCCAAACTACCCGTAACGCGGTAAATAACCTAAAACTATTTCTACGATCTACATATAAAAATAAAAAAAATAGCTGGCATACTCACATATACTCATTTTTCTCTACTGTGTTCATGACATTATCATTATATACTTGGGTACGCATGACCCTCATAGCTCATACACGCAACTGGGGTCGGCATAGTACACGTGTTCTGAAACATACTCGACTCAAAATAACAGTCGAACCAACCGGTTCTAAATATAAAACCCTAACTCGAATTATGGGTTTTACAATCTTCCCTCCTTATTAAAATTTTGTCCTTGAAATTTCAACATAGGGAGGTTCTACTGAAACTGAAAGTTGGATACACATCAGCTGTATCCTCTACTCTCCACTAGTCGTGTACATCCTCACTGACTGTAGTTGCGCTGACATGGCAGTTTCGGCTTGAGATGCAATCAAACATCAAACATTCTGATTCTAATCTATCTGTGTCTGCTTTGGCATTAGCATCATCATTCTTTCTTGTTCTGACCTGGGACATGCGGGTTATGGGCCCACCACGCTTCCGCAAGGTACTTTGATCTATTTGTGCCTATTCTAACATCACCATCATCATTGTCTTATGTTGTGATCCCTACTACTGCTAACTCGGCAGAAAGTCTAAATCACCCCTAAGGGCCTATTGGGTTGGTCAAGCAGATACTCTAGAGTATCGTAAGGTTCTAATCTGAGCTATGTCTGAGAAAACTACGCCAAGGGTAAAACCTACCTCCTAGCATCTACTCATGTCTATCTAATCCTCATCTGTGAAAAGTCACCTACATGTACTCGCAAAAACTCTATTCTACGTCCTACAGTCATCCTAAGGTCTGCTATGAGTCTCCTGCTAAGTACGGTGTATAACTTAATGAGCTGCACAGCTAACTGTCGCCAGTCTAGATCAAACTCTCACATGTCCCTATATAAGGAACTGGACCGCTCACTGGGTCCTAGTTGACTCGGTCCAAAGTCAAGTATCTCACTCTGTTCTATAAAAGAACAAGGATAGCTACTATGACTCTAATATATACTATAGCTCTGGTGGCTATCTATACAACCACTAACTGCTTCTAAAGGAGAGCTCTCTGTGTCGAACTGCGGGTGAGAACACCTGTACATACACAACGTGTCCCAAGGAGTATGATAATATATTCTGCATGGGGTTATAGCATCTGCATCTGGTCTGTGGCATGTGCTCTAGTCAATGTATACTCATCTCAAACATTTGGCTAACTGATAGTAAAACTGATACAACAGAGGGGTGAGTGAAAATGCTCAAGTGGAAACTCTCATTGACATCTCTGAGTTATAGGAAAGGGACTAAATCTTGTGGAAATCTGGTCACACTCCTTAAGAAATCTCAGTAGGTAATGTCTCATCCTCACACATGGGATCTGACTCCAGGGAAAAGGAAAATCCACTAGGTTAGGAAAAACCTGCTACATAGGTGTGTCGCTTTGATCTGTGGTAAAGTCAATGCATCATGTAAGTGACAGGGGAGCTGAAATCCTTATGTATCGCACTGGGTGGCCAAAATATCGGTAAGTCTATGGACTTGTCTCTAAGTTCATCATGATTTACTATGCCACAGGTGATCAGTCTGTGGAACAGTCAATAAATGACGTATCTCAGAAACGGCTCAGCTAACAATAGGCACGTGTTTTGTGATACCGTACTAGTCACGTACTTCTAAACGGGCGGTGGTTCTAACGACCTAAAGAACCATTGTCACTTCTCAAGTTTACGGGGACTTATAGTGAGGTTCGACACGTGTCTCGTCCACTCTTCAGTGGTATGTGACATGCCGTCCTGTACCGATTTGTAGTACTAATCTTGACTCACATGACTACCACCGCTGTGGTAGACTCTCAAGTAAGGCTATCAATCAAGATGAGCATACATTGGTATCACTCCATCTGGTCAGCATGATATGTTCTGTTTGAAGTCCCTATCTGCATTGTTCTCAAGCTGGGGTGAGGTCCGTCATCGTAAGATCGGTCTGCCAATACCGACATGCACCGTAGACCATAATTAGTACCATGAAGGTACTTCTATACTCAGGGCAAGGCTCAATCCTATGTCTCAAGGTACAGACCTAATCATGCTGGCGAAGCATAAGGAAATCACTATCTCCCTAGAGGACGCTCCATCACTGAAGCCTCTATCTATGCCCCATAAGTCTAACACCTCTCGTTGGTTGGCCAATCACTAAAGGGATTAAACTACGTATGTGATCATATGCTAACCAGCCTGTCTGCGTATGCTAGTTGTGGGTCCATGGATGTATTTTTGTGTTGTCTGAACAACCTGATCATTATGACTATCCCATCTGGGGGTCATACTGTCATGTTTTGACTCTATCCACACGCATCCCTATAAGACTGTCACTAATTATGTCTAATTGGGTTATATTGCAATATCCATCTAACCCAATGGTGTCGGGTCAAGACAATAATTGGAAGAGAACTGTGAAGTTGGATCCTATGCCATCTCATTAAAATAACCTTAGCTATCTAAACTCTCCTTTGTTCTACTCATGCCACTGTAACTATATCTTGTTCCTCCACTTGACCCTACTAAGCTCTAACTAATCTACTCGGTTAGCGGATGAGCAATGCACGGATGACGGCAGTGTGTACTCAGTTGGTGGTAGTGCACTCAATCGGTAGTTGTGCAACTCCGCCGGTGGTTGTGCAACTCGGTCAGCGGTTGTGCAACTCAGTCGGCGGTTATGTACTCAGTCGGCAGTTGTGCACTTGGTGACCTATATTGAACCCACACTAGTCTCCTAAAATTTGGACTGGCTACTCCTCACAGTGCTAACTTGTCCTCAACGGCAATCACTAATCTGGTGCCTTATTTATGCCCCCACATATTTCGATGACTTGGTTGGCATAAATCCTTAAGGATTTGTCCAAGGCAGTCGGTGGTCCATATAATGTGCCACTAACTAGCCCATATCTCCGTGTTTCAAGCTCTTCACTATTGCACTCTTCCTTCAATCTCTTACTTCAAACTCCTTCATATAATGTACACCATGTCCCATGAAAGTAGGACTACTGTGGTGATATTAAAAAAAATCAGACACCTGATCAACTTCCAATTCAGCCTCAATTGACTGAACATGTAGATGTCATGACTAATCTAAATCTCTCATGCAAAGGGGAAAATTAGTGGGTCTCTATGTAAAACCCGTGATTCAACTCACAGGTTTTATAGTCGTTAGCCGATCGGTTCAGCCGTTGGTTCGAGTTGAGTATATTTCGGAACATGTGTACCGAGCCGATGCCGGTCGCGTGTATGAGGTATGAGGGGTAATGTGTACCCGAGAATGTGATGATAATGAAATGAATGAGTAGAGAATGAGTTATAAAAATGCATGAGAGCATACAGTTGACGATTTTAGATTTTTTTCATTTTGTGACCGTAGAAATAGTTTTAGGCCGTTTATCGCGTTAGGACGCGTTATGGGTAGTTTTGGATGGGTTATTAGTTATAGAGCATGTCATTTGGATGTTGTGTGTTTTATTTTATTTTATGAGATTTTTCCCAATTTTTCTAGATTTTTTTTTAGAAT
>JAVDBV010063321.1:0-12105 GCA_032619315.1 Piper longum
GAGGGGAAGGTGCGTGGGTGGTCGGATCGGCCGGTGGTGGCTCGCCGGCGCCGGAAAATGGCTCGAAATGGTGGCGGCGGCGGTGGAAAACGTCACTGAAAACACCGTCACCGGCGGTGGAAAACGTCACTGAAAACACCGTCGCCGGCGGCTATTGCGGCGGCCCCGGTGCTGATGGTGGGTACAAACTGATAGCCGGTGGCGAGGTGGTCACCGTCGTACCGAGGGTGTTGCTGGAGGCGGTCTGAGGTGTCGCCGGCGGCGAGTCGAAGTGGGGGCGGCGTAACAGTGAAACGGGAGAAAATCAAAAAATTATATATGGGAAGCTAGGGTTGAGTGTATGGCCCAGATATTGCCACGTGGCACAATCTGGACGCTCAACAGCTCGTAGACTAGTGGGGCCCACATATGGGTACACGCACTATAGATATGGCGGCAAGTTCGGATCGAGACCGTCCTGAAATTGACTCTATAGGAGGGAATCAAAGTAATAAGGCTAAATTTGCCTCGAATACTGAACTCAATCAAACTGGGCCCACAGGGGCATAAATCGATTGATCTAAAATTCCTATGATGCATGTAAATGATATACCAAAAAAAATCCCAAACGGATACTAAACGTCGTAACGACCTAAATCTAGGCCTAAAATCCTGTCTAATACATAAAAACAAATCAGTATACCTCAGTATACACTAATAACTCATAATCTTATAATTTGCATTTCGAGCATACTCAGCCTCCATAACATGTTCATACGGCCATTTAGGCCCATACTCATAATCTGAAACTAGTTTGGCTTGATCTCGCTCGAACCAACTCGATACTAACCCGAATAGGCAAAACTTAAATCGGGTAAAACCCTAACCCGAAAATGGGGTTTTATACCGATCATTCTAAGAGGCTTCCAAATCCCATGTCCAAAAAACCATCCGAAATCTTTCCGAATTCCTTGAGTGATGTTGCTATGTCCATGTCCAAATCAGAGCTTCCCTTGGTCAATGATCGCTATGAAGGAAAACCTAATTCATTTTGTTCGGTAACTAATCGATCTTCTAGAATGCCTTGCTGATCACCAAATTGACTTGTATCCTAGTCTAATTGGTATCCGATCAATCTTTCAAAACATCTTCTGAACTTTGTTGCCAAGACACTTGTTCTTCAAACGTTTGAGTCTTTGTCTTCAAGATCATAAGTATATCTTGGAATCTTTCATTATCAAAATCCTTATCTCTAACAATAATAACTGCTTTTATAATGACCCAACCCAAACTACAACATAATGACTCTAAGTCATCTCTTGAAAATTAGTTAACCAATAAGAAGATTTATAGACCACTCCACTCGTAAACTAGATCTTACCATTTATTGCTCATCGGATAAGGCAAGGCCGGGCTAGGTCAGTGCTGCCCAATGGGCTAGAACCCTAGGCTCAGACCAGGTTTGTTGATGCTAGGGCTAGCAAGGCCAGTGATTCATGGGGGCCCGGACCCACTTGATGCCATTACCGATAAGCTCCAATGAGGTGTAACCATTTTGGTGAAGCATGATGAAATGGAGCATGCATCTAGTATGGAGATCTAGAGAGAGAGAAGGTCACACAATTTTTATACTTTGTTGGCCAATGATAACCAGCCCTACGGAAAAGTTAATACAGTCTCCTTCCTTCTTGGGGTTCACCACAAGATTCTTGGTGTGTTTCCCGCATTGCATTGTGACTTTCCGCCTTAGCTAGATACCGAATAAGAACTCCATTTAGGGTTTGCCGATATAATGTCACCTTTTAAGAAATATCGGGCTGTGTCTGACAAACGTCTCTTGCCTTGCATCTGTCTGTAGGAAGGCGACCGTAGGCTAGAAAGTCTATAATCTCATCGTGCCATTTTATATAACGGTAATTTATTAATTTTTTCCATTTATAACTTATATGTGATAGTTTGATTTGAAGGTTAGTAAGGAGTAAATAGGAGCATTACTTGATAAAAGAGTTTAGAGTTGTATAATTCAGAATATGGAATTTAAAATCGTCTAAAGTGAGGTTTTGTGGTATAATGATCAAGACTCTAAGGAGGAAGGCCTAGTTGATTACAAGCATGCACATGGACGTACATTGCACATGCATTAAACTGTGTATAAAAATACATGTATGTGGGTAGGCAGGCATTTGGGTAAGGGAAGAGGAGATATTCAAGTTCATATTTACTAATACTGCTACCCTTCTCTCCAACCTTCCAACCTCTATATATAGCCACATTGCTCATGCTTTTGGAGTTTATAGTATACTAGTTGGTAGAAAAATAAATAAAGAAGGCTTCTTCTTCCAGCCTTCCTCTTAGGATATTTGCTTTTTTTTATGAACTTTAATGAATTAAATCATTCTAAGATTAGGATGAAGTTTTAATAAAGTTTGGATTTATGCTTATATGAGATTGTTTTTATTGTTCCATTGAAAAGACATGTTTTTGATGTTCAATTGTATGTGCCTATTATTAGGTTGTGGGATTTATTTTGGATACTAGTTCAATCAAGTTTATCACTTGATCTCAAATAATTTTCATTAGTTAAATACTTTGGATTGTATTGTTAATATTAAAATGAGATGTTAGTTGTGATTTACAATTACGTAGATATAATTAAAGTTTTGATTTGAAGAAGCAAGGCGCGATAACGTCAATTTAGTCTTACATCTAATACCTACTAGTTTAAGGTCCATTTTATTGGTAGGAATGGACTATATATTTTTAATTTCAGTTAAACACTTTTAAAGAGATGGCTTAGGTTCGTTAGCTTGCACTTTAGACCGATTTGTTACAAATAATATCAGAGCTAACCTAATTCCACATTGGATGATATGTTGGATTAGGGTTGTAAGATAAACTAGTAGCCACGGGCCAAAGGAAGATGTAAGCTACGGTTAGCTACAAGCCATGTGTAGAAATTATGGGGACAGAATTTCGTAAGATATATGGATTGTGATAACTCCAACTTAGTCCCACATCTAATACATATTGGAGTAAGATCCAGTTTATCAATAAGATCCACATCTTCAACTTCGGTTAAATACTGTTTAATCTATATTTGACAATAAAAAAAAAATCAAAACATGGACTCAAATTAAATGCATGCATACATAATCGTGCAACAACAATAAGTCATGAAATAATTTTCTTGAAGATCAATACATAAGGTATGTGTAGGGATAATACTTTTATGATAATTAATAACCAAATCAATTAACAACTAAACACCAGTATCCAAAAACATACAATACGTCAATTGCCTCAAGGTGCACAAACAAAATAAATAAATAAATAAATGATTAAATAAGTAAATACAGAAAAAATAATTGAACGAACCAAAACTTTAAATTAAACACACCATTAATTACAAACTTAGCCAAAACATTATCTACCTATTCAATGGGTTAATAACTTAATTTACAACCCTTGCATAAATAATCACATAACCAATAGATAAAAAAAAAGTGTAATGAACAGGCTTAATCAACTACCGACACAATTAATTAATTTATTATTTTATTACTGAAATAAATTAATCTATATCATGTGAGTTATTGTACATAACTAATTATTATACTGCATCCTAACAATAACATGCCTTAATAATAACTTCAACACCTTCCCATGTAAGTACACAAAAATAAACAGATGTAATAAATCAATAAATATGAAGCATGAATTACTTTTATTTCCCATTAAGACTGATATAAACAATTAGCTACTAACTATCATAGGTCATGGGTAATACAAATCATACTAATTGGACCATCAATAGATGATTAAAAAAAAAAACAAATTAAATGAATATGTTTAACGAGACATGAACTATACAATGACTTACAGTGACGGTGGTGTATACATCCTTAAGCAAACAGATCAAAAATTGCATGTGGTCATCAACATCACCAAGCTGTAGTAACTTAAATTACATGCGTCATCAGACTAAAGCACTCAATCAGGATTTCTAAACGAGAATAATGATTGGACTACCATGAATGAACATATTAACGAGACAGGTTGGACATCAATCCTCCCCTATAAGTAGTCAGAGAGCATAATCGCATAATAGTCGTAGGGTCAACTATTATAACCTATACATTTAATTATATGAAGATCATAACTTAGGTACCAATAAACATAAGTTAATTCAAGCCAGAGAAGCGTACGTGGCGTAATTTAAAATATTCCATGCACCACTAACTAGAAAAGCAAGATGGAACTACCCATCAAAATGCATGGTCTAATGTACGTGAAGGAAAAAGAAAAATGGCATAGCGAGAAGAAGCGAGAGTGAGAAGGATAAAAGTTCTTCCCCACACCCTTATATAAAAAAAACGTGGATACGTGTCTTTAAAACCTCCCCCAAACTCCACGTAACAAACACAAGAAAATCACCACAACAGTTATCTCAAAGGTATTCTAGGCTTATCTCTCCCCCTCCCTAACTAACCCCTTAGTCAAGTTTAGCCAAAAACCTTGAAGCCAAACATACCTTTTAGGGTTATTTGGAATGATTGAATTTGCGTTGCACGGTGTTCTCAAGTCAAGTGGGTTCGACCACTCTAGGCTTCCAAGTCAACTTAAAAATGAAAATCAATCCTTTGCTATGGTAGATTACTCTAACAAAATTATTAAATGTCGTAATTCATAACTATATAATAAATATTTAATGAGGAAAAATAAAAATAAAAACTAAGATTTTACAATCTCACTAGCTTAAAAATTTTCATCTCTGAAAATGACATAATAAGGTGAGTGTAGTGAAAATACCTTAATTTTACCACTAAATGGTAATATTCCTTCCATTTGTAAAAAACGGGGAAATTTGGCTTTCATGTTGCCTACATTTTCCCAAGTTGCCTCTTTAATTCCATGGTTATTCCACAAGACTTTCACCAAGGGAATAGTCTTTGCTTGCATCACCTTCTCACCCTGCTCTAAATTCGAATTACCTTCTCAATGTAAGAAGTGTCAAGGTGATGAAAGTTCTATATTATGTGGCCCTCGTTCCTAACATTTTTTTTTAGCATGGAGACGTGAAACACATTATGTACATCTCAAGGTGTGGAGGTAGTGTCAACCTATATGTCATACTTTCAATACGCTCCAATATCTGGAATGGCCAGATATGTTGGGGTTTGAGCTTCCCTGTCAATCGAAATCGAATGACTCCCTTGTTAGTTGCCTCTTGCAACAACTCGGGTCCTAACACAACCACTTTTGGTGACTCCAACCATCATCAGGGTGATCGGAAAAGTCTTCTGTATAAGGCTTCAAAAGGTGCCATGCTAATGCTAGTCTGGTAGGAATTATTATTAGCAAACTCCACCAATAGAAGATGTTTCTCACATATGTCTCCCCAATCTCTTTGATTAAGTCTTCCAAAATTTGTATAGTTCACTCACTTTGTCCATCAGTTTGGGGATGATGTGTCATACTTAGCTTAATCTTCGTGCCTATAGCCTTTTGGAAAGACCTCCATAAGTGCGAAGTAAACAAAGGATCCCTATCCAAAATAATCTCTTTTGGAACCCCATGTAACCTCACTAGGTTATCGATGTAGAGTTTTGCAAGTGCTTCACAAACTGTATTGATTTAGTCAGTATCAAATGTCCCGATTTTGTTAACTGATCAACCATAACCCAGATTGAGTTATCCTGCTTCTGAGTACTTGGCAGTCCTAGCACAAAGTCACAAGACACACACTTCCACTTCCATGTGGGTACTTTTCAGAGGTTTTAGCAAGCCACCATGAAGTTGGTATTCAGCCTTTATCTGCTGCCAAGTAAAGAATTTTGACACATAATTGGCCACATCTCTTTTCATGGCACCCCATCAATAAAGTATCTTCATGTTATGGTACATCTTTCTTGCTCTAGAGAACTTTGAACGATGTTCTTCCTCTAAAATCTGCTTCCTCGGTGCACTGTCTTTAGGCACAAACAACCTATTGTGAAATCAAATTACTCCTGCTGATCCCTTCACAAACTCCTGTGACAACTCCATGAGTTCTCCCAATTCTTGATCTCCTACTTGTGCGAGCTTCACCTGGTTCGCGAAGTCATTTGATATAACAAGATTTGCTAGTAAGCTGGTAACTCTCTCCATGGGGTTGATTGCTACCATTTCTTTTGACATTTCCCAAAGTTGAGCTAGACATTGTGCCTGCCTTGCATTAAGACTTGTGACTCAAGACATTAGCCACCACATTAGCCTTTCCTGAATGATACGACAGTTCGAAATCATAGTTCTTTAGGTACTCAATCCATTTTCTCTACCTGAGATTCAAATCACTATGAGTATAATACATTTGAGGCTTTGATGATACAAGAACACCTCAAACCTTGAGCCATAAAGATAGTGATGTCATAGTTTGAGTGAGAACATGACCACTGCCAACTCTAGATCGTGGGTAGCATAGTTTCACTCATGGGTCTTTAGTTGTCTGGATGCATAGGCCATTACCTGACCATTTTGCATGAGTACACACCCCATGCCTAGCTTGGATGCATCATTATAAATCACGAAGCCCTCAGTTCCATTCAGAAGAGTCAACACTCGTCAACCTCATCATTGGTACAGCCACTAAGGAGAAGTCCTTGATAAACCTTCGATAGTAACCAGCCAAATCCAAAAAACTCTTGATGTATGTGACAGCTTTTGGCTCTTGCCATTCTACCACAACCTGAACCTTAGCAGGTCTATGAATTTGCCTCTTTCTCAGATGATATGCCCAAAAAAATTAACCTCCTTCAACCAGAAATCACATTTGTAGAATTTTACGTACAAATTGTGATCCCGCAACACTTAGAGTTCTATTCTTAGATGGCTCATATGATCCTCTTCCATATCCGAATAGACAAGTATGTAATCTACAAATACTATAATGAATCAATCTAAGTATTGGCAGTAGACACTGGCCATCGATAACATGAATGGTGCAAGGGCATTAGTAAGCCTAAAAGGCATTACAAGAAACTCGTAATGTCCATTCCTTGCTCAAAATGTCATTTTCTCAACATCCATTTCTTTCACCGCAGTTGGAGATCCATCTTGGAGAAGACTCTAGCAAATTTAAGCTAATCAAAAAGATCATCATCCTTGGTAAGGGGTACAGATTTTTTGTTGTCATCTTATTAATCTTCCGATAGTCAATACAGAGTCAGAGTGACCTATCCCTCTTTTTTACAAAGAGAACTGGAGCTTCCATGGTGATGTACCCAGCCCGATGAATCATGCCTCTAATAGCTCTTCCAACTATGCTTTTAACTCTTTCAATTTTGAAGGAGCCATGAAGTATGGTGGCTTAGAGATGGGTGTCATACCAGCGATTAGATTGATGGAGAATTCTCCCTCTCTTTTCAATGGTAGACTAGGAAGCTTTTCTGGAAAGACAACATAAAACTCCGACACCACTGGAATAGCACTTAGGTCCTTTTTCTCTACCTTACGCTCAACTAGACTGCTACAAAAGCCTCACACCCTTGGTTGATTTGCCTTACACCCTGATGACTGTTGTGTTTGGGGTTGAACTTGAGTTTGAAACTTTTGCCCAAAGGACTTATTTCCTCCCCATCCAAAATTTGGGTGATTTCTCGTACCAGGGATGGTGTTTGAATAGGGATTATTTTGACTCCTATTGCAGTTACCAACATAATTTATCGATTCTCATACCCCTGGTTGATTAGCCTTACTGCTTGATGACTATTATACTTGGGGTTAAACTTGAGTTTGAAGCTTTTACCCATCAGACTGATTCCTCCCCATCCAAAATTTGGGTGATTTCTCAAACCAGGGTTGGTGTTTGAATAAGGATTATTTTGATTCCTATTGAAGTTACCAATGTAATTTATCGATTCTCACACCCTTGGTTGATTAGCCTTACAACTTGATGACTATTGTACTTGGGGTTGAACTTGAGTTTGAAGCTTTTGCCCATTAAAGTCATTTCCTCCCCATCCAAAATTTAGGTGATTTCTCAAACCAAGGTTGGTGTTTGAATAAGGATTATTTTAATTCCTATTGAAGTCACCGATGTAATTTATTAATTCTCACACCCTTGGTTGATTAGCCTTACAGCTTGATGACTATTATACTTGGGGTTCAACTTTAGTTCGAAGCTTTTGCCCATCAGACTGATTTCCTCCCCATCCAAAATTTGGGTGATTTTTCCAACGAGGGTTGTTGGTGTTTGAATAGTGATTATTTTGATTCATGTTGAAGTTACCAATGTAATTTATCGATTCTGCTTGCAAAAGGTATTGATCCCATGGATGGTCATGTCCACGGTAATCCCAAGACATTACCTGTGTCATCTGAGCATTAGCCTAAGATTGAACTTCCAATATCTTCATATTTTTTGTCAATTCAAATACCTATGCAAATAATATGTTGAGGGCATCCATTTGAAGAACTCTTGGTTTAGATTTCTTCAGTCCTACACCATCTGATGATAATTACAAGTCAACTTTTACATTTAATCATAAAATTTTTCATAAGTTTTGGTCATGATTGATCTTCCTGTAGCTACATCGGCTATTGAATTGGTTTGTCTTATCCCATTATAGAACGTATGTTTTTGTACTGAGGATTGAACTCCATAGTAAGGACACTTCCTTAACAGATCTTTGAATCTCTCCCAATTATCATAAAAAGACTCATTATCCATCTAAACAATAGATGTGATCTCTTTCATAAATTGTACAATCCTTGAGGGTAGAAAGTACTTTAAGATGAACTTCCTGGTCATTTCCTCTCAAGTAGTAATTGAATTTGGTGTCAGTGTAAAATCCGTGCCCTTTGGCTTAAAAATTTATTTGTTGTTCGGTTTGATTTTGTAACAGTTTTGGATTAGGGTTTTACCCGATTTTAGTTTTACCCACTTTCGGCCAGTCTCGAGTCGGTTCGAGCGAGCTCGAGCCAGACTAATTTTTAGCCCATGAGTATGGGTCCAAATGGCCGTATGAGCATCCTATAATGGCTGAGTATGCCCGACATGTAGTTGATCAGAGCATGAGTTATCAGTGTATACTGAGGTATATAGTTTTGTTTGTATATGTCAGCCAAGGTTTAAGGCCTAAATCTAGGTCGTTGTAGCGTTTAGTATCCGTTTGGGATTTTCAAGTATCTCATTGAATGCATCATAGGTATTTTGGATCATCGGATTGTGCCCTTGTGGGCCCAACTTGATTGAGTCACAAATTTTTATTCAATTGAGTTTAGGGTTTGAGACCCATTTAGCCTTCTTGCCTTGATCCCTGCCTATAAAGTTACTTTTAGGACTCGAGTCAGTTTTTACTTTGGACGGTCTCAATCCAAGCTTTTTGTCCATATGTGCATATATCCATAGGTGGGTCCTACTAGACCACAAGTTGCCACACGTTTAGATCGTGCCACGTGGCAAGATCTGAGCCTTCCACGTCAACCCTAGCTTCCACCCAATCATCTTTTAGAGATTTTTCATGACTTTTGGACTTTTACACCTTAATGTCGCGGCCAATTTGGCTCGCCACCGAACCTCATTTGGCCACCGGATCGATACGGCCGTGACGACCTCGCGGCCAGCTATTGTTCCATACCCACCATCGCCACCGGCGCCGCTGGCAATGGTGTTTTTCCAGTCGATTTCCACCCCCGCCGCCACCCATTCAGGCAACTTTAAGGTGCCGGCGAGTGTCCTCCTGCGAAGCTGATCGCCCCGACAGGTTCCCCTCGCCGAGATCTTCCATTTGAGACCGACACCAACCTCCCCAGTGGCCACGATCGCCGCTGTCAACTTGGACTTACCCGGCGGTATTTTCAATTCTTTCCGGCCATTTTTTGGCCAGCCATTGGTGTCCGTCAGTCCAGATAGCTTCCTCACTCGATGACCAATCTTTTGAGACCACCCATGACCATCATCATGGTTACGATCACCGTCAGTGACGTCACCACACCCGGAGGCAATGCAACCACTTTTCGGCCATTTTTACAGCTAGCCAACGACTGGACCATGCTGATCACCACCACCATCACGTTCCCTATCCTCCCCTCCATTGATCCCAACCGGCAGCAACTCTTTCGTGCTATTGCAGGCATTTTTTGGCAACGGTCGCCCCGCCCGGCCCGTTCGCCCATGTTCACGTCCGCCTACCAACTTTTGCATCCGTTGGCCATGCCCGTGTCCTCTAGTCCAAGCCCATGTTCATGTCCACGGGTCCAGTTCATGTCTTCCTAGTCAAGCTAACCAATTTTTTAGTTAACCCAGACTAGGTTGGTTCAGTCCACTCAACTCGGTCAGGTTCAACTCGGTTCAGTCAAGTTCAGCTCATTTTTTGTCTATTTTCGGTCATTTCTCGACCGTTTTTGTAATTCGAGAACCCTTACACTAGTTTAGATGCATATTCACATGATTCGTTTCTCGAGTGTTTTTTGTAATTCGAGAACCCCAACATTTCTTATTATTCATGTATTTATTGATTATAATGCATATTTATATGATTACTTATTATTATTAATGATATATTTACTTATTAATATTTGTCTTATTTATATTTATAAAATTATATATATTGTATTTATTTATTTATTTATTGAATTATTATTTATTTATTTATTTAATTATTTATATGCGTACTGACATGAGTATATATGATATTTACTCGTATTTAGTCGTGTATTTATATAGTATAATTATATTATTATTTTAAAATTAAAGTATTATTTGTGCTCATGTATTTATTCTTTATTTAATTATCTATGAGTGTATTTCCTTGTTTATTCAATAATTTATTATTTATTATTATTATGCCTCAATTTTCGTGCAACATGTTTGCTTATTGGTTTGTTAGCAATGTTTTCTTTATTAGAATGTATTGATGATATGAGCACACACCACGAGCATGCATCATATAGAGACATCGACATTATACTTAATAATGGGTTTAGATGTAGGTTACATAGTCTGAACTTGCCATAAATGTGTCAATGCGCTTGGAGCTTGGACCACAAGTCCGTAGGACTCTCCCTTTTCTTGAGCTCTGCTTAACTCACTGTGTATCGAGTTTAGCTGTTTTTTAGACATAGGACGGCATCGGCAGCATTTTATCGAATTCCTCTGATGTCGGGCCATTTAGCCGTATTTTTTACGCATGTTTAATAAAACTACAAGGATGATATCCCTTGTCGGTTTTCAAACTAAAGCTTCAGAAATATATAATACAAGCCTCTTTCCTAAACCTATTATATAAGCACGTGCATTTTTACAGGTTTCACGAATAAGACAGTGAGCAGTATGGAGATATATATAGACTTTACTGGTACTCCTTCAAACCTTGAGGTAGTACGAAGTATGAGGGTACTGTGTAACGCATCACATTTCTAGAATTTGTGACACTGACTTAATCGTTCCTTTTGCCACTTGAGTATCGTGGCAGGTGTCATATGGATGATGTGAGGGCGTAAGCGTTGTATGTATGAATATGAATATTTGTCGTGCAGGCACGCCAACACTTATTTAAGTATGTTTGCTTACTGCCCAGTGTGATTCAATTCTGAAGTTTCATAAGTTTCTGTGGGTAATGGAATACTCATTTACTAGTTTGTGCTAGTTATTTTTTGGAGAAGTAACATTCATTACTGACGTTTTTCATATTATATATATAGGTCTTGAAATCCTAAGTCGACTTTGGTGGAAGGATAGATAAACGCTACACGCACTTGAGCTCAACGATTATTTTCTTTCTTACTTATTTTTATATTTAATGTATTTTGACGCATATTTAACAATGTCCTCCATTATCATGAAACCAAGCGGGTTGTTTCGATCAATTTTAACAATCAAATCTAACCAATAAAACACTTTAAACATAACTTAACTCGATCGTAAAATTTTTTATTCGATTTTTAGGTGAACCAAAATCTGTGTGTGACAGGTTTGGTTTTTTGTTTGATTCAATTTACCTTTTGGCTTTCGATTCTAGGGAGAGTTGGTGTTGCTCGTGCCTTTTTTTAGAAGGATATGGCTCATGTGTTATATTTTAGAAATAGTTAATAGGTAATTTACACGTTAAAAGGGTGCCATTTTGGGGGGGGGGGGGGGGGGGGGGG
>JAVDBV010063357.1:0-19034 GCA_032619315.1 Piper longum
AAATAAATAAGTTAATTAATTAATAATTAAATAAATAAATAAATTTTAGTGACCATAATAAGACTGATATTCATAAGTAAATATAATATTAATAATAACAAATAATCATATAAACATTTATCATATATGAATTAAATGTAATAATTAAATGTTTAAAATAAATAAATAATAGTCGCCGAAATTTAAATATGGGCTTTTAATAAATAAACATTTATCATATATCATAGTCGCCGCCGGCTGTGGTCGTGGGTGGTCTAAAAATGTAGATCTAGGTGAGGGGAAGCTCTATGGGTGGTCGGATCGGCTGGTGGTGGCTCGCCGTCGCCAAAAAAAGCCCGAAAGGGTGGCGGCGGCGGTGGAAAACGACACTGAAAACTCCCTCACCGACGGCGACTATGGCGGCGCCGGTGGTCATGATGGGTACGACTGGAAAGCCGGCCGCGAGGTGGTCATGGGGGTACAAGTACGGTGGTCGGGGGCGAGGCGGAGACTCGCCGGCGGCGGGTCGAAGTGGTGACGGCGCTAAAGGTGGAAATAGTGAAAACGGGAGAAAAGAAAAAAATATATATATGGGAAGCTAGGGTTGAGTGTATGACCCCGATCATGCCACGTGGCACGATCTGGATGCTCGATAGCTCGTGGACTAGTGGGGCCCACATATGGGTACACGCACTATAGATATAGCGGGGAAGTTCGGATCGAGACCGTCCGAACTCGAAACTGATTCGAGTCGTGAAATTGACTCTATAGGAGGGAATCAAAGTAATAAGGCTAAATGAGCCTCGAATACTAAACTCAATCAAACTGGGCCCACAGGGGCATAAATCGAGTGATCTAAAATTTCTATGATGCATGCAAATGATGTACCCATAAAATCCCAAACAGATACTAAACGTCGTAACGGCCTAAATCTACGCGTAAAATCATGTCTAATATATAAAAACAAATCAGTATACCTCAGTATACACTAATAACTCATGATCTTATAATTTGTATGTCGGGTATACTCAGCCTCCATAAAATGTTCATACGGCCATTTAGGCCCATACTCATAATCTAAAACTAGTTTGGCTCGATCTCACTCGAACCACTCGATACTAACCCGAATAGGGCAAAACTCAAATCGGGTAAACCCTAACCCAAAAATGGGGTTTTACACATGTCACTTGTTCAACATGATTGTCAGCATTTTCGACTGGCACATGCCACTTGCGCAACATGGTTGTTGGCGGCTTCGATTGACACATATGGTTGTCGGCACCGTTTGACATATATGGTTGTCAGGACCGTCTCGTACATACGGTGGCCGGCACTGTCTGGCACATATGGTTGTCAGCACCTCGCGCACATATGGTTATCGGTACTGTCTGACACATATGGTTGTCGATACCAACTGACACATATAGTTGTCGATACCAATTGGCACGTATGATTATCGGCTTCAACTAGCACATATGGTTGTCGGCACCAACTGTCACATATGGTTGTTGGCACCAACTAGCACATATGGTTGTCAGCACCAACTGACACATATGGTTGTTGGCACCAACTAACACATGGTTGTCAGCATCAATTAGCACATATGGTTGTCGGTACGGTCTTGCACGTATGGTTTTCGGCACCATCTGGCACATATGGTTGTCGGCACCATCTGGCACATATGGTTTTTGGCACCATTTGACACATATGGTTGTCCGTATTTCTAGCTTACATCTAGCACATGCCACTTGCGCAACATGGTTGTTGGTGGCTTCGATTGGCACATGCTAGCTCGTGGAGTACAATTTAAAAATGTGAAAACTCTGGTTGTCGGCACTGTCTGGGTAGGGATTTCTATGAAAGGCTTGGAGGTAACTTGTGGTCGATCTTGTTTTTGAAGCATACTCAAGGGATCTCATGTTCGAGGGTTATTAATCTGGAAGATCGATTGATTAAATGACCCAGGTTAAGCAGGATTCAATAAAATGCCACTTAGCTCATCCTACAATCTGTAAAAATAAAACATGATAAAATAGAGCAATAAATCAGGGCGAGTCCTAAGAAGACCTGGTAGAAACTCCAAACGTGTCTTAGTGCCTAAACGGTGAGCTCCCACTCTGTTCCTAATCACCAGTCATACGGTGACGGCGACGAGGTGGAGGAAGTTGGGTGAGAAGGATGGTGATGATTGAATGATTACAGTGTTAAAAATGTGGAATATATAGATGTTAGGGGGAAGAAAACAAGTAGTCGTGAGAAAAATAAATGGTTAGTTGGGAAAAATGAAGAGTCGGTGAGAAAAATGAATGGTCGTCTCCTAATTAAAACTTGACTCGACTCTGAAAATAACGATCATACCGACCGGTTTAAATTATAAAACCCTCACTTGAATCACGGGTTTTACAATCTTCCCTCCTTATAAAAATTTCATCCTCGAAATTTTAAATCAAGAAGGATTCACTCTCGATGTTCTCGTTGACCACATCTGAAGTATGAGTTTGTACCCGCCCTCCATATTTCTCCGTGAAGGCGTCTACAGTTCTAACATGTTGGGTGTTTGTTCTCCTGAACTTGTCCATCCATAACTCTCATTGTAGTTGGGGCATCTATCCTATGCCTCTATTGTATCCCCTGATCTAATTGATATTTTTGAGGGTGTTGTTGTCTCTGTGTATCATCTTGGCGTGGTCTGACAGCTTTTAACGTTGTGATGACTTCCACTATGATGGCTCTTGCTACGGTGGTTTATTGAGCCTGGCTTACTGGGATTTCCTAGCGGCGGCGTGACTCTAGATCGATAAGACACCATCTAGCTATGAACATGAGTAGGGCTAGCTCGTTTGGGCGAAGGAGGCGATCGCGTCCTGTTCTGGGTACTTCGAGTTCTTACCTTGATTACCCCTACTCACTGATCCAATCCTCAAAACACTGTCACACTACCTACTTATGAGAAATCTATAAATCAAACACAACAAGGACATAAACATATACCTGCCAGATGAACTTGGAGCAGTCTTTACACACACATCACCTATGAAACTATCTTCCAACTTAATTGATCGAGAATTTGCTCTCATACCAAAATTGTAACACCCCAAATCCGGTTCACTCTCGGGAACCAAACAGGAATGTCGCTGGTCCCGGTTAGGCCAGCTAACCCGAACCCAACCCTGAGGATTTACAACCTATTTGCATACCAAAATAATTTCAATAAAAATCGATAAAAGTTCATTAAACAAGATAAACTAAGTTTCCCCTAAAAGTACAATTAAGGTCCACCATGTTAAATCAACATGTATAAATATAGATAAATATATCACACATTGATATTTGTAATAAAGTTCTAATCTGTTGCATAACTCATTTTAAATATTAGGTATGAAAATATCTTCCAACTTAATTGACCAAGAGTTTGCTCTGATACCAAAATTGTAACAGCCCAAATCTGGTTTGTAAAACCCACGATTCGAGTTAGGTTTTATATTTAGAACCGGTCGGTTCGACCGTTATTTTCGAGTCAAGTATGTTTCAGAACACGTGTACTAAGCTGATGCCAGTCGCGTGTATGAGCAATGAGAGGTCATGTGTACCCAAGTATATGATGATAACGTCATAAATACAATAGAAAAGAATGAGTTATTAGAATATATAGAAGTATGCAGTATTTTTTTATTTTATTATTCAGTTTGATCGTAGAATTAGTTTTAGGCCGTTTACCGTGTTAGGATGAGTTACGAGTAGTTTGGGTGGGTTGATAGTCATAGAGCATGACATTTGGATGTTGTGTGTTTATTTTATTTTCTGGGATTTTTTCCGATTTTTTTGGATTTCTTTAGAAGTTGTTTTGATTTAGATATTATTCTTGACTCGAGCCGGAGACAAGTCAAGTAATATTTACAAATATGCCACCCATTTATATTTTCACCCCGACTTGTATTCTCTTCTCCCCCTTTCCCGAGCCCTAGCCACCACCGCCTCTTATTCGACGCCGATGCCGGCGCCGCCTAGCCGTCAACCGACACTACTCCGCCCCACGACGGTGTCACCATGCCGCCCTCGGCCAGTCCTGTCCATTGCCAGACCACCACAACGCGAGGAAGCCGCGCCCATGCGTCGTGCTTCCGTCACCATCGGGTGGTCGGCTCGGCATCCTCGACCCCCCAGCTACCTTCTCCGACCAAAGCGCCGCCTAGCTCCGCCCCCATCGGCCGGATCTAGCCACATATAGCCGCGGCCTGTTTTGCCATTTTACGGTGAGCCGCCGCCTTCGTCGGCCACGTCGACACCACAGATGCGTCGGTCTCGTCGAGACAGTTCCGATGGTACCCCATATGACCCCTATCCGGCCAGTAGATGCCGCGGCAATTGTCACCGGAAAACCGCCGGAAAGTGACCGAAAAACCATTGAGTTTTCGGAAAACCGCCGAAACTCGCCGGAAAACCAGATTGCTGGAATTTGTCAGATCTTCTGCGGAGTTTACCCAGTCAAACCCGATCGAGCTTCGGACGCTGTCGAGCGCCGAATTCGAGGTTCGAGACGCACACGCATGCCGAAAATCTAGTCGTCGCCGATTGCCGACGATGCGAGGTATAATAACCTCTAAGTTTATTATCTTCAATTTCTAATTGTTAGCACATCATGCTAGGATTGATTAATCGTCATGATAAAAGTCTGACTGTAAATTAAGTGAAAGTTTGCATGATGTGATTGAGTATGAGATGAATAGTAAGTAATCTAATGAGATAGATCGAGTTTGATCATGATAATTGAGCATGATGTAATTCAGAAAAACACAGAAAAATTGATTTGAATAGGATGAGTTAGGATTGTTTTCACGATTATTACTATTTGATTATTAATAAATGATTGTGTTGTGAGTGTGATAATTAGGGCTAGTTTGATGCATCATTTAGTTATCGGGCATTAGTATTTAGCTTTGATGTGTAGGTACGGAGTAGGAGCTCATCGCCTAGGTGCGATGACACGTTTGGAGCTTCTACCAGGTCCGTTAGAACTCGCTTCTATTTTACACTCTTTCTATTGTGTATTTAATTATGACATGCAGGACGAGTTAATTGGCATTTTATCGGATCCCACTTAACTCGGGTCATTTAGCCGAACTATTTTCCGGATTAATAACCCCCGAGGATGAGATCCCTCGAGAATGATTTCGAAAACAAGATCCACAGCAAGTTGCCTTCGGGCCAATTTTATAAACCCCTTCCCAGGCCTATATATGTTTTTATCGAGTTTTTCAATGAGACGAGAGATGGAGAAATCGACTGCATGTACCATGTAAAGGATGCCGTGACAGTCAAAGCGGGCTCTGGATTAGTGCCAGCAGACTGTTCCATTCCTGAGGGATCCTGACAACTCCGCGTTTGAGTTCCTCACACCTGGAGAACGTGGAGGTTTACAGGTATTGTTTAGTACAGTGCATGTCATGACTTGTGGTTCAAAGGGTACTGAAGGCGATTGCCTGAGAGTACTCGGTCTTTGTGCTCAAGGCCAGGAGAAATATAGAGGTAAGGAGAGGGCTTAGGATTTGAGACCAGAAAATGAAGTATGAAATGCTGGGTGAGGCAACAGCAGTAGCAGTTCAGTTAGTTCGGGACGCTACTGGGTCTGCAACCCAGTGGCTCCTCAGTAGATGCCCTTCAGAGAGGTCACGAGGAGTATATGATGTATTTTTTCATATGAGAGTTTGCTCTTATAGCCAGTTTGTTATTAGTTATTTTCTTGACCAGTGACGCCCGTTACTGACGGTTTTTGTACTATATGTAGGTGATGACTCTGAGATGGAAGTGCTAGTCTGGACAGAGGAGCAATGAGGTCTTTTGCACACACACATATATCTTGATTGATTGTTTAATATTTTATGTATGAAAAGCATGACAGTATGATTGAATGCTAAGATATAATGACACGATGTGAAACATGAATAGATGCACAGGTGGGCTGAGACCGAAGTTTTTAGAATGAGTTATAGTAGATTAGATTGTGTGAATAAAGTTGTTGATATATACATACTTGTATTTTTGTACTTATATTATTTGGACAGGGTGGCCCTAACTGCACTTTCAGGGGATACTCTGTCTGTCTTAATTTAGAATTTTATTTAAATTTATTGAAATCGTGGTTTTCATATGAATTGAGTGTCAAGTCATCCATGTAGTATCCTGCTTGGGTTTTATACATTCATGCATATATGATAAGTCGTACTTTCATCTTAAGACGTCGAGATTAGATTCGTACGAGTTGGGTTCGGGTTAGCTGACCTAACTGGGGCCGTAACATGCCGGTTCGGTTCACGAGCGTGAACCGGATTTGGGGTGTTACATGGTTCATTCTTGGGAAGAGAACTGGAATGTCACTGGTCCCGATTAGACTGGTTAACCCGAACCTAGCTCTGAGGATCTACTCAAGATGTCTTGAGATGGAAGATGTCAGCTGCTATATATGAATTAATGCACAAATCCTTAACATGTTACTAAATGGATGACATGACAACCTATTTGCATGCCAAAAAAATTCGATAAAAATCGATAAAAGTTCATAAAACAAGACAAACTGAGTTTCCCCTAAAAGTGTAATTAAGGTCCACCTTGTTAAATGAACATATATAAATATATATAAATATATCACGCATTGATATTTGTAAAAAAGTTCTAATCTGATGCATGACTTATTTTAAATCTTGGGTCTTGACTCATCTGTGCATTCTAATTACTTTTCACATCACATGAATTTAATTGTCATACATTTCATCACATCATGTTTAATATAATGACAACAAAAACTAAACATTTACATTATATTATCTGACATGTGTGTGTGCAAGAGACGTCACTGCTCTTCCGTCCAGACTGGCTCATTCTACTCGTGATCATCACCTACATATAATAAAAAAAATACGTCAATAATGAGTGTTACTGGTCCAAAAATATAACTAATATCAAACTAGATATGAGAGCAAACTCTCAAATGAAAGAAAACATTTTCATGAAATCACTAAAGGGCATCTACTAAATTGAAATCATCATAACTAAACTGATATATTGCTGCTGATTTTCTCATCTTACACTCTAGTCCCTTGGGACTACTGTCATATCCTAAGGCCTTTTTCTTACTTCCATACCTACTTGCATAGCATGGTTGTCGGTTCCGGCTTACGACTGGCACATGCCACTTGCATAGCATGGTTGTCAGTTCCGGCTTACGACTGGCACATGCCACTTGCGTAGCATGGTTGTCGGTGGCTTCGACTGGCACATGCCACTTGCGCAGCATGGTTGTCATCAGCATCGTTTGGCACATATGGTTGTGGGCACCATCTGGCACATATGGTTGTGGGCACCAACTGCCACATATGGATGTCGGCACCAACTGGCACATATAGTTGTCGGCATCGTCTGGCACATATGGTTGTCGGCACATGTGGTTGTTAGTACCGCATATGGTTGTCGGCACCGCATATGGTTGTTAGTGTTGTTTGACAGATATGGTTGTCGGCATTGATTGACACATATGATTGTTGGCACCGTTTGGCACATATGATTGTCGGCACCGTCTAGCACACATGGTTGTCGGTTTATGTCTAGCACATGCCAGTTGCGAAGCATGGTTATTGGCGGCTTCGACTGTGTAATGACCCAGCTAAAAATGCAATATCGTGGGCCTAACTCGCTTGGGTGTTACTCAACAATATAACTAACCAGCCCTGTAACGACCCGCCCTAACTGGATCAGGTGTTGCTTAAAATGGTGAATGAACAAATAAGTATAGAATTTACAACTTATCAAAATAACTCATATTTCATACAAAAATATATAAAATAACTGTCCCATAGTCTCGGACAGTTTCCCATATCTACATTTATAACACAAGAAAATAAAAAGGAAGTTCACTTATTATCTTTTTGCCAGACCTGAGTAGGTGGAAGAACTGCCCAATAGTCTTTTATTCTTCGGTCTAACACTACTAACCTGCGAAGGCAATTCCGTGCTAGTGATTAAAACACTAAGCCGTATAATTAAATAAAACAAGTCAAAAAAATCCCATCACTATCTTTCAGTTCAGTTTAAGATTATGGGCTGTTAGGCCCATTCTGACATGTCCGTTACTAGCTGTCAGGTCCATTCTGACATGTCCGTTATTGGCTATCAGGTTCATTTTGACATTTACATTATTGGTTGTCAGGTCCATTCTGACATGCTCACTATTGGCTCTCAGGTTCATTCTTACATGTCCACCTATCAGGTCCATTCTAACATTATTGGGTTGTCAGGTCCATTCTGACATGTCCATTATGAGATAATTGGCTGTCAGGTCCATTCTGATATGTCTATTTAAAGTTTACGGGCTGTTAGGTCCATTCTGACATTATTGGGCAGGTTCATATGACATGTCGATTATGAGATTATGGGCTATCATGTAAAGACCGTGGGAAAAAAAAAATCGACTTGGTCGGGGAAGGATCAAACATTAGAAAATTATTATGATTAATTATGTTATATTCTCTACATAGTTGATTTTATTCAGTTAAAACCCGCGATTCGAACCAGAGTCTTATTGTCTGAACCGGTCGGTTCGACTCTTATTGTTTGTAGTGTCAAATTTTATATGACGAGACAATCATTTGTTTTCTCATTGACTGTTCGTTTTTATCATTGATTGTTCATTTTCTTAGACAACCATTTAATTTCATAGGTGGTCATTCGACACCTATAAATATCACACTTTAGTTATTCGGTGAGGGAGAAAATTCTTCTCACCCCATCTGTCATTCTTATTTTCTCTCCTGGTTACTCTCCCCTCTTGGCGACGTTCTTACATCTTGTCTACGCGTCCGGTTCGGTATGCTTTCCTTGACATTCTCTTACTCATTCTGTTGCTGTTTTGTTTTTCCGGTAAGCATAAAATTCAGGATCGCCAAGTGAATTCTACTGTTTCATCCATTCATGATCATTTTGTATTGCCGTTACTTTGTCAACGTCCAATGCTACGCAATTTGTTAAAATAGGATAATTGAATTATTGTCTTTAGCATGTCACGAGTTCTACGCATGGGGGTTGGATGATGGACAACGCTGTGGGGGGTTAGGGAAGAATATGATTTGGTTTTTTGTTGAAGAAAAAGACTGCTTGGTTTGGTTTTTGGTGCCAAAGATGAGGTGAGGAGAAGAGAAGAGCGTGGGGAAGAAGGAGAAGCTTATAATCTCAGAATGACCTGAGAGCCGTAATCTCAGAATGACTTGAGAGCTAGTAATCTCAGAATGACTTGAGAGCACGTAGAATTACATTGAGCTTAATCCTGACTTGGGTATGTAAGCCAATCAAGATTGTTTGATTTCAACTCATCTAAGGAGAAATAAAAGTATGGTTGGGGGTTCTTTTACAAACTCACGTTTGGTAAAGGGATAATGAGTGGACTTCTTTTTTATTTTCTTATGTTATAAATGTGGCTATGGGAAACAGTCCAAGACTGTGGGATGATTATTTTAATGAGTTAAACTTATTTTTTTTAATATAAATTATGTAGCATTTAAGTAACACCTGGTCTGGTTAGGGCGGGTCAGTTCGTTATATTTTTGAGTAACACTTGGCAAGCTAGGCTCACAATATTGTGTAAAACGGTGGGTCGTTACATATTTGGTCCATTATGACATGTCTATTCAGAGATTATGGGCTGTCACGTCCATTCTGAGATTATGAAGGGTACGGCCTCGTGTTGAATTGAGTCAATTCATCGACCCCAGTTGCATTCGGTGCATAGTAGTCGAATCAGGGCTTAGGCCGACCAGGCTGCCCACAAGGGAAAATACAACATTTTAAATGAGTCTACAAACTTGATAGTTTGCAAGTAAACTCGCAACTGCGACAATGATCTTAATTTGATTTTTTTACAAGTGAGCTCAAACTCTGTAACCTACATCGAAACCCATTGCTAGAGAAAATAATAATGTCTCTATATGATGCATAGGGCTCCTAAATGACCGAGCCAGCTCGTGAGCATTTGGCATTCAACTCGGTTCGACTCGACTCGAAACTCGATATTTAAATGTTAGAACTCAAATCCTACGAGCCGAGCTTGAGCAAGGCTGTGTTCGACTCGACTTGACTCGGTTATAACTCGAACTCGACTCGATAAAATTATATAATAATATAGTATATATATATATATATATATATATAGTATACTAATAAGTTTAATTATAACTAGTTATTTTTATTTATTTACAATAAACTAGCAAAGAAGTAAGATAGTTGAGATGGTAGATATTCAAGTCGTTAACTTTTGAAGAAGGTTGTGGGTTTAAATCATGCCAACTTCATATATTTAATTCTTTTAATTGAACTGGTTTCGAGCTCATGAACGAGCTGGGTTTGAACTCGAAAAAATCAAACAGTTTAAGTTTATTCGAGTCAAGCCGAGCTCGAACACGTAAAACATATTCGAGTCGAGCTTGAACATACATGTTAAAAACTCGTTCGATCTCGCTTGCTCGTTTAGCACCCCTAATGATGCATGCTTGTGGTGTGTGGTCATATCATCAATACATCTAAAAATAAATAAAACAATGCTAACAACTTAGAAATAAACAAGTGCCACACACATCGAGACATGATAATAATAATTAATTAATTTATAAATAATCAAGGAATATACTCATACATAATTAGATAAATAATAAATAGATGAACATAAATAATACTCTAATAATAATATAATAATATAATCATAGTATATAAATACGCGGCTAAATATAAGTAAATATTATATATATATATATATATATATATATATATATATATATATATATATATAATTGTATTATATGTTATTATTAAAGTTTGAACCTAAATAAATTTAATCTATTAAAATTAAGATTCATGAGTCATTAATATTTAAGATAAATATAAATAAATATGTATAGATACTATATATTTGAGATAAATATGATTAAATATGTCTAAATATTATTTTTGTATTCTATAATTTATGATGTGTTAAATTAAAATTATAAAAAATAAGGATAAAGATGGTTACGGTCTCTAAATTCGTATGGAGTTTTTATTTTTGGCATCTCATCAACTCTCGTCTTGAAAAACCTGTACTGAATTTGAAAGATTAAAACCTAAAGATTTTTATAACCATTTCACTTTTATGTTATTTATAGTTGGGATTGTTAAATTCAAATTATGATTCAATTATAATTATTATTTTAAATTTTATTGATTGCTACAATATACTACCAAAGTAACTCTTTTGTAAAAATTAATTTATTTTAAAATATTAAGACGGTTGTTGATCTATGATTCATGTGAATATTAATCGGCCTAAATGAAGGTTAATATTTGACAGACTTATATACTCATTTGTGGTAACAAATATGAGATAATTATCAAGGTTGCATGTAATTAATAAATAAGCCCAAAGAAAGGTTTTAATTTTTCTTCCGGCACAATTTAGGCAATTCAAAGTCAATTACAACTATCAAATGCACAAATAGACTCTTAACGAGCTCATTTCTTATTGTGTGTAAGAATAAGAAGGGTTGATTAAAAACAGGTTGAAAATGATCCCTTGGTTATTACCCATATTACAAAAATAAAAAAAGAAAGAGGGCCAAAGAAGCTGATAATGGTTATCAAAAGCAACAGTAAAAGAAAGTAAATCAAGTTTCTTACTGTTTCGTTTATAGTAAGCTTGGACATACAAAAAATGAATGCATTAAGTATCACGTTTGGCGTGTAAAGAAAGATCCATTTCTTAATTTTGTTTGTTCTGAGGTTAATTTAGCTTTAGTGTCAATACACACTTGATGGCTAGTTTGAGTTATACTACTCATATAAGTGCATCAATGCAGGGTTGTCTGAGTTGCCGAATGTCAAATGATGCTAAAAGATTCATCTATATGGGTAATTGCAAATCAATTGTAGTTGAAGCAATATGGACTTTTAGATTATTATTAATGACAGGATATTATTTAGATTTGAAAAAGACATATGTAGTACAGCCTTACATATGTCTTTTAGACGAAATTTAGTTTCTATTTCTATGTTGGACAAATTTAGGTACTCTTGTTTATTTAGAAATAATAAGTTTATTTTTTTTCTAAATTTAAATATTGTGGTGTGGGTTCTTTGTCTTTTTATGATAATTTATATTTACTTGATACTATTGCTTCTTTTAAAAAAATTTTGCATGTTAGTTTACATAGTACAAAAATAAAATTAACTAATGAGAATTCTATTTTACTCTGGTAAAAGCGTTTAGGATACATTTCTAAACATAGAATTAAATGAGTTATGTTAGATGAAATTCTTGATTCTCTTAATCTATCATATTTTCATGTCTGTGCTGAATGCGCTAAGGGAAAATAAACAAATATAAAGAGATTAGGTGTCAATAGATCTTCAAGTGTTTTAGAACTAATACATCTAGACATTTGTAGGTCATTTCTTATGACTTTTTGGAATGGTTAACAATATTTTATTACGTTCATAGACAATTATTTTCATTATGGTTACCTTTATCTTATTCATAAGAAGTCTCAAGTATTGGACGTGTTTAAGGCATATAAAGCTGAAGGTGAGAACCAACTTGACAAAACTATTAAGGCTATCAGATTCGACCATGGTAGTGAATACTATAGTAGCTACGATAGATCATGTGTACAATGTTTAGGACCATTTGTTAAATTCCTAGAAAAGTACGGAATCATCCCACAATATATAATGTCATGTACTTCTAGCATGAATGATGTTGTTGAGAGACGAAACCGAACATTAAAAGATATGGTGAGAAGCATGATTATTCATACTACTTTACCTGATTCACTCTAGGGTAAAGCGCTAAAGAAAACAGCATATCTTTTTAATAGAGTACCAACAAATACAACAGTTAAGACCCCTTATGAATTGTAGAGTGGAAAAAAACCCAGTATTAAGTATTTACGCATTTGGGGTTCTCCAGCTGAGGCAAGGCCTTATAGGCCAAATAAAAGGAAAATAGACTCAAGAATAGTTAGTAACTATTTTGTTGGTATTCTGAATGGTCTATAGGGTATAAGTTTTATGATCCTATAACAAGGTCATTTTTTTGAGACAGGAAATGCCCGGTTCTTTAATGTTGAGTTTGGAAGGGGAAATGAAGTTAGAGACTTTATATTTGAAGAAGAATATGTTTCTCTTCCTATGATTATTTTTTACAATAATCAGGATCATATTCCTTATATTGTTCAAGAAACAATACCAGAATTACAAGACAATGTCGAGAATCTCCCTAATCAAGTTATACTTGAAGAACAAATTTAACAGCCTCAAGAGTAAATACCATTGATGAGATCCACATGTGAAAAAAAAAATACAATTTTAGATGATTATATCATTTTTCTCTAAGAACATAATGATAATATTGGAATGGTAGAAGATGATCAAATCAACTTTCATTAGGCCATAAAGAATTCTAATTCTAAAAAATAGATTGATTTTATGAATGAAGAAATGAAGTTTATGAAAGCTAATGACGTTTGAGATCTTATCTCATTGTCTGAAGGTACGAAACCTATTAGTTGTAAATGTATATTTAAAATCAAAAGGATTTAAAAGGTAATGTAGAAAGAAATAAGACTTGTCTTGTTACAAAGGGCTTTATTCAAAATTAAGATATCGATTATAATAAAACTTTATCTCTAGTTTCATCGAAGGACTCATTCAGAATAATTATGGCATTAGTGACACATTTTAATCTTGAAGAATATTAGATGGATGTGAAGATTGTGTTTCTAAATGGTGATAGTGATGAAATAATTTATATAGTGCAATCAGAAAACTTTATATAGAGAGATTCAAAAAATATAGTTTGCAAATTAAAGAAATCCATCTATGGATTTAAGCGGGCTTCTCGTCAATAGTATCACAAATTTCATCAAGTTATTCTCTTTTCGATTTTGAGATTAATGATTATATATACCATAAGTTTAGTGGGATTAAGTATATTTTTTTTGTTTTTATATGTTGATGATATTTTACTTCCAACAATGATATAGATTTTTTGCACGATACTAAGAAATTTTTATCAAAAAAATTTGAAATAAAGATATTGTAAATGCATCTTTTTGTATTAAGAATTCCGATACATCGTGATCACTCTCGATGTATACATTGATTATCACAAAAAACCTATATAAAAAAAGTGTTTAAGAGATTTGACATGCTGTAAACCAGGAGATATCCCTGTTTCTAAAGGAGACAAATTCAGTCTCAAGTAATGCCCTAAAAATGATATAGAAGGAAAATAAATACAAAAGATTTCTTATGCTTCAATAATAGGAAGTATTATATATGTTCAAGTATGTATGCGTTCAAATATTACGTATATTATTTGAATGTTGGGCAAATATTTAAGTAATCTGTGATTAGATCATTGAAAGCAGCCAAAAGGGTCATGAGGTATCTTCAGAGAAAAAAATATTATATGCTTACATATCGAAATTAGATCAACTTGAAATCATTGGGTATTATGATTCTAATTTTACTGGATGTCAAGATAGTCGTCGATTCACTTCTGGCTATATCTACTTGCTTGCTAGAGGAGCTATATCTTAGAGGAATGATAAGCAGACAATAATAGCTTTTTTTACCATGGTAGCTGAATTCATAGCTTGTTATGAGACATCCAATCATGAAATATATTTGCAAAATTTTGTCACAGGGTTACATATTGTTGATAATATTGAAAGATTACTTAAGTTATTTTGTGACAATCAGTCTGCAGTATTATATTCAAATAACAATATGAACTCATTTAAATTAAAATATATAGAGATCAAATTCCTTGTTGTGAAAGAAAGAGTTCAGAGTGATAAAATTTTTATAAAGTGTATTGGGACAAACTTCATAGTTGCAGATCAGCTTACTAAAAGTTTACCGTCTAAAGTTTTTCAAGAGCATGTTGCTCATTTCGCTGTTGTATCATTTGATGATATGTTATTTTAGTGAGAGTTTGTTTTGAATTGTAATATTTGGTTTATGTTTCACTTTATTTTAGTGATCTTATAAAGTTGGACAAGTTGAAAATATGCATATTTAGATCAAATTACATGTAATTTTCATACTACACATCCATACTTGATATTAGTCATTTAATTATGTTGATATATATGACTATAGATGATTTAGTTACAATATATGTAATAAATGTCGCCTTGATGCTATATTAACATTAATTAATGGACGATATTATTTTTTTTAAAAACGTATGTTATTTTAGAGTTCATAAAGTTATATAGTGATATATAATTATCTTTATATATATAGTCCAAGTAGGAAAATTTTAAAATTTGGACATGTGTATATATATATATATATATATATATATATATATAAGTGTATCATATATTATTATTAAAGTTTGTACCTAAATTAAATTGATCTATTAAAGTTAAGATTAATAGGTCATTAATATTTATAATAAATATGTATAGATACTGTTTTCATAATTTTTAATTTATGATGAGTTAAATTAAAATTATAAAAATAAAGATAAATATGATTATGATCTCTATATTTGTTCGAAATTTTTCTTTTTAGTATCCCATCATCTAGAAATTCTAGTCTTGAAGAACATATGTTGAATTTAAAAAATAAAAAACTAAAAAAAAAGGAATCGTTTCAATTTTATTAATTCAGGACCACTTCTATTATAAAATTCTATTTTCTTAATGATTTATTATAAAAAAGAGAAAAAGAATTTATTGTGATGGTTTTATCATATGTAAAATTTGGTTAAGTTAATTATATAACACAATGTTAAACTCACGGCGAACAGTTTGGCGAAACAATTCTCCTTTGAACATCGTCACTTCTTTCCCCTTTTTGATTGTTCGTAATTTGCGGGTTTTCCTTGCTGGGTAAAGGGTAAACAATTACACTCGCGTTACCTGAGAAAAACATAATTGATTGCAGGAATTAAAATTTCATTCGCATGGTTGACATCCTAGTCCAGTATGAAAATTGGCATGGACTGCTTACATGAGCTGCAAAGACGTGGCATCCATCAGCCTATTGCTATTCGGTTGAGTTGTACACACCGAAGACTGCTTCGCCTAACATTGCTCCACCCAAAAGAAGCACAGAAAGAAAAATGCTCCCAACCATGAATAAATCAGCACATTCTAAAAGACCAGTACACTAAACCATCCCGACATTCACGGACCTTGCTCTGTGCTAGCTACTGCCGTTAGCAAGAAGAAAGTTAACTGCAGCTGAAAAGGAACTTAATTAACTTATGATGGCTACTAGAGCTATTTACAAGTGTTTCAGTTGAGACAAAACTACAAGCGTGGCTGCCTGGTGAACTGCCTAATATTGGAGAAAACAAGAACTCACACCTCAAACCTATAAATGCAACAGCATATTTCGAGAAGTCTGGAATGAGTTGCTGTGTCGTTGCTGCGAAACAGAAGCTAGACCTTCCATCATCCTCACAATCTCCGCTGTGTCATCCAAGTAGTATTTGGCCTTGCTAGGCTTCCGGCAGATAGTACAGGCAAATACTTCTGCTGTTGATGATAGAGAGGGACCCGATACGGCTCCCGTAATTACCTCAAACATATCCTCGTCAGAGCGATCATCTCCTATACACAGAACAAAGTCCGGCAGCATGTCCCTCTCTTTCATGGCTGAAAGCAATCTTTCGGCAACAAGGCCTTTGCTCACACCCTGCAAACGTACATGGCCGGAAACCAATTAATATATCGCATATGCTGCCCACTACATTCTCTATCCACAAATAAGCAGGTAAGAAATGTGGCAGATAAGTTACGACATTGATATTATTATAGGAACAAACCTGGGGCTTGACCTCCACTCTGTTCTGCCCACTCTTAACAGACACCGGCTCATTGGCAAGGACACTCTCCAAATGATCAAGTAGTTCCTTAGCTTGACAAGAGCCAAAATCTTTATCCGCATCCTCATAAGACCACACCAACGAAGTTTCTTTGTCCTCAATAGTCGATCCATCAGTTGTTTCGGTATATTGCCTCATGACAGGCTCCGCAATTTGTTTCCAGCTACAGTCGACAATCGGCACACACGTTTCCCATTCTGCATCTTCACTCATTCTAGACATTTGGTTTGATAGAGAAAAACAAGTATCATGTATAGCACAGCACAACTAACTCTCAAGTGAATTTCACAAGCTTAACATACAAAGTGAGAGAAAAAAAAGAAAGACGGTTTGCTGATTGATTACCTAAAGAAGTATCCATGCTCAGCTGCAATCCCCAGATTTTCACAAGGACCGAACCATTCGCTAAGGTCCTTCCTCCTCCTTGCACTGACCAAGAAAACCAAATTGTTCTTGTCCCTGCACAAGTTGTTCAAAATTTCAATAGCCTTGCCGCTGGGACTCTTGTCAATGGCCGACTGAGGCATCAGCGTGCCATCATAGTCCAGAAGAATGGCCCTAACCCTGGTCCTCTTGTAGGCCGAAACAATGTGCTCCATTGCCAACTTCCTAAAGTTAAGATCAAGTACAACGACCCTAAACCCCAGTCCGAAACCAATCCCCCAGCATCTCCGCCGCGAGTGATCCTTGCAAGTCCGACGCAAATCTTGCAGGAAGCTATTGGCCCAGTAGCCGACATGGTGCGTGCTCACGAATCTATAGTGTTTGTCATGCCTCATCTGCTTCTCCTGATCCTCCATCTCCAAGGCATGGCACCACTCAGCGACGGCGAGCACCCGACGAACTCCGAGACTATGAGAGTGCTCCTCTTCACCGTCGACAGGCTCCATCCCAACAAACCATCCAACTTCTCGTTGCCCTGTCTGGCGATCACGTACTCGTAAGGAATCAGATTCATCCCATCCCTGACCGCGGTCACCAAGCAACAATCGGCCGCCACGTAAAAGGCCATCCTTTCGTAGAACTGTAGCGGCTGATCGATCAGCATGACCGGCTCGTACCCATCTCTCCCGAACGCATCGTTGATCCTCTTCGCGGTGGCGTACGTCTCTAACTGCATCTCCTTCACGTCCTTTCCCCGCCCCCTCGCCGGATGGCGATCTGTACCAGCACCACCTTCCCCCGCCACTCCGGGTGCTGCTGCAGCAGCTGCTCCATGGCCAGGAGCTTCAACGTGATCCCCTTGAAGATGTCCCTATCGTCCACGCCCAGCATCATCACCCGGTTCCTGTCCTTGAACTGGTGAACCAGCTCCCCCACCTTCGCCTCCGTCTCCGGCAGGTTGAGCGCCGACTCCAGCTGGCCCATATGGATCCCCACCGGCAAAATCTTGATGCCGACCGTCCGGCCGTCGTACACCAGCCCAAAGTACCCACGCTTGGACTCGTAGGCCAGCCCAAGCATCCGCCCGCAGCAGGACAAGAAGTGGCGGGCGTAATCGAAGGTGTGGAAGCCGATGAGGTCGGAGTTGAGCAGAGCTCGGAGGATCTCCTCCCTGACCGGCAAGGTCTTGTAGATCTCCGACGAGGGGAAGGGGCTGTGGAGGAAAAACCCAAGCTGTACCTTGTTGAACCTCTTGCGGAGGAAGGTGGGCAGGACCATGAGGTGGTAGTCGTGAATCCAGACGAAGTCGTCCTCCGGGTTGATAACCTCGAGGATCTTGTCGGCGAAGATCTTGTTGGCGGAGACGTATGCCTGCTAGAGGCGGCGGTGCGGCCGCCCAACTCCGGCGAAAGGGGGAGCAAGTAGTGGAAGAGCGGCCACAGCTGCTGCTTGCAGAAGCCATGGTAGAACCGGGAGTGGAGGTTGCCGGGTAAAAAGGCCGGCACGCACCGGAAGCCTTCCAGCAGCGCCTGCGCCGCCTCCTCTTGCGCCGCCGGCGGGACCTCATCCCGGAGCGTCCCAACGTAGTACACCTCGACGTCGTCCTTGCCGAGGCCGTCCCGGAACTGCAGCAGCAGCGACTGCTCGTCCCAGGTGAAGGACCAGGCGGAGCCGGCACGGCGAGCGTGGATGGGGAGCTGGTGGGCGACGACGATGAGGCGGTCCTTGGGGAGGTAAGAGGAAGCGGCGGTGG
>JAVDBV010063392.1:0-17829 GCA_032619315.1 Piper longum
TGGTCACCGTCGTACCGAGGGTGTGGCCGGAGGTGGGCTGGGGTGTCGCCGGCGGCGTAACAGTGAAAATTTCAAAATCATTGAAACCCTTGAAATCAATCGATGAAGATAAAGATGGTTGGATGGCTTAGATCTTGCCACGTGGCATGATCTGGAAGCCTGACAACTCATATCCTAGTGGGGCCCACCTATGGGTACACGCACTATAGATATGGCGGCAAGTTCGGATCGAGACCGTCCGAATTCGAAACCGACTCGAGTCCTGAAATTGACTCTATAAGACGGAATCAAGGTAAGAAGGCTAAATGGGCCTCAAATACTGAACTCAATCAAACTGGGCCCACAGGGGCATAAATCGAGTGATCTAAAATTCCTATGATGCATGCAAATGGTGTACTCACAAAATCCCAAACGGATACTAAACGTCGTAACGGCCTAAATATAGGCCTAAAATCCTGTCTAATACATAAAAAAAATAAGTATACCCTCAATATACACTAATAACTCATGATCTTATAATTTGCATGTCGGGCATACTCCGCCTCCATAACATGTTCATACGGCCATTTAGGCCCATACTCATAATCTAAAACTAGTTTGGCTCGATCTCGCTCGAACCAACTCGATACTAACCCGAATAGGGAAAAAATCAAATCGGATAAAACCCTAACCCAAAAATGGGGTTTTACACACCGTGTGCAACCGAGGTCAAGGAATTGACTCAGTCTGACACGGGGCCCAAATTTTAATCATAATAATTAATGGAGTGTAACGGAGTGCCTCCCCGCATAATAATAAATGTGAGTGTAGCGGAATGCCTCCCCGCATAACAAAAAATGGAGTATAGCGGAGTGCCTCCCCGCAAAATAATAAATGGAGGGCAGCGGAATGCCTCCCCGCATGATAATGAATGGAGTGTAGCGGAGTGCCTCGCCGCATAATAATAAATGGAGTATAGCGGAGTGCCTCCCCACATGATAATAAATGGAGTGTAGCGGAGTGCCTCCCCGCATAATAGTAAATGGAGTGTAGCGGAATGCCTCCCCGCATAATAGTAAATGGAGCGTTGTGGAATGCCTCTCCGCATAATAAGAAATGGAGTGTAGCAGAGTGCCTCCCGGCCTAATAATAAATTGAGTGTAGCGGAATGCCTCCCCGCATAATAATAAATGGAGGGTAGCGGAATGCCTCACCGCATAATTAGAAATGAATTATAGCGGAGTGCCTCTCCGCATGATAATGGATGGAGTGTAGCGGTGTGCCTCCCCGCATAACAATAATAGGAGTGTAGCGGAATGCCTCCTTGCATAATAATAATAATAATAGGAGTGTAGCGGAGTGCCTCCCCTCATAATAAAAAGACTTTGGAATAGGGAGTATATTTGACTTGTTTCCTTGATTATACGGCTTAGTGGTTTTATCACTAACGCGAAATTGCCTCCGCAGGTGTGCAGGTACTGGCATAGATTGAGAGCGGGGTTGGTGGATCTTTTACCAACCAAGTTTTGGAGAAAATGATAATGCATTGGACTTAATTTTTATTTATTTGAGTTATAAATGTGGCTATGGGAAACGGTCTAAGACTGTGGGACAATTATTATTATGTCTTGTTTAAAACATAGTTTACTTTGAATGAGTCATACTTGTGGTTTGATTTTTAAGTAACACCTGGCCAACTAGGCCCACACTATTGTAAAAAATGGCGGGTCGTTACAGGTGGTATCAGAGCACGGTTTCCCAAAAGCTAAGATCATATCACTCAAGTACCTTGTTGAAAAATCCATTACTTATCTTTCTCCAATGCGGTATGTCATGAGTGAATTAGTGGACTCACTAACAAACCTAAGTAATCACTGAAAGAAAAAAAAAATTTATGCATAACACTAGTATGGGACGGTGTGCCGCTTATGTGTCATGCTAAGTGCACGTGACACCTAAACCATTGAGCGTATATAGGATGCCTTTAAAATCAGCGGTGTTATTTGTGTAGTATGAGTGGTATGGGACGCCTGTGCGATATGGAGAACAGTGTCATGGGACAATGTGCCCCACTTTAGTAATGCATGTGAATGGCAATGCTTAAAAATAATAATAATAATGATGAAAAATATATATATATTTTTTCGGAACCATAACAGAATAAATTTTCAGATGGCAGACACTCGTAGGAAGTCGAGCCAAGCTGCGCAGTCAGACACAAACGTGGCGAGTGTGTTGGGCCAGATTCTGACGGTCATACAGGGACTAGCGTAGTCTTCAGATAATACCAGTTTTGTGGTTCAGAACATGGCACAGCGGTTACCGGGATTGGTAGCAGGGAATGGAGCTCCAAATTCGGCTGCGGGTCCTAGTAACGTCCCAAATGGGGATCGGTGGAGCGCTCAAGAGTGGGTAGGGGTATCTGATCAGGGCGAGCGTGGGGAACTTCCAAACCCAATGCCAGTGGTAGTCCGACAAGTGGTACTGCTTGTTGTGGATGATAGTGATCGTTACATTGTAGAAAAGTTCCAGAAGAACGGAGCTGAAGTATTCATTGGAGGAACTGACTCAATCAAGGTGGAGAGCTGGATTGATATTACTGAGAAAGCATTTAGAGCTTTCTCTATGCCTCATCGCCATCAAGTAAGGTTGGCGACATGCATGCTTCAGAAGAAAGCATTGTATTGGTGGAAGTTCATGGAGAAGACTACGTTCCATTAACGGGAGACGGGGAAGTCACAACGTTAGGAGTGACTAACCTATCCTTGGATATACAAGGGAAACCCTATGTATGGAATTTCATTGTCTATGGGATAATAGGCTTTGATGTACTATTGGGAATGGATTGGTTGTCTACACACCAAGCTTTTCTAGACTGTAAAGGAAAGAGAGTGTTGACAAAACCTTGTAATTGCGAGATGATGGTCATTCTCTAATGGTCATGGCATGATCCATCCTCTTGTATTGTGTCGGTTAGCAAGGCAACTAAGTGGTTGAGTGAGAGTTGTCAAGCCTTGTTGGCTAACCTAGTGGGGTCTGATTCCGAATCCAAAGAATTGTCCATGATTCCTGAGGTAATAGAGTTTCCGGACATATTCCCAGATGAACTTCTAGGGTTACCTCCTAAGAGAGCAGTGGAGTTGTCATTGACCTAGCACCTGGAGTAACAGCAAATTTCTGAAGCACCATTTCATATGGCTCTAGCTGAACTCAAAGAGTTAAAGAGTCAATTAGAAGAGTCTAACTATTGCACTAGTCTTGACTTTGCCAAATGGCAATGAAGGATTCGTAGTCTATAGTGATGCATCTCTAGTGGGGTTAGGATGTGTCCTTATGCAAGCTGGTAAGGTGGTGGCTTACGCCTCACGCAAATTGAAGATATACGAGCAAAATTATGCGACCCGTAACTTGGAACTGGCAGCAGTGGTTTTTGCTCCGAAGATATGGAGACACTATTTGTATGGAGCCCAGTTTAAAGTCTTTATTGACCATCAGAGTTGCGCAGCAGAAGCATGGTGGGCCCATAACCCATAGGTCCCAGGATCAACAGAAAAGTTATCCTGATACTCGATTTACCTTAAGACCTCACCTAAAAATAGAGTGATCAGATTTAGAATATCAAGGAAGTTGAAGCGAAGATTCATAGGACCATTTCCAATTCATGATTGAATCGGAAGTTGTGCATATAGATTAGCATTACCACAAAGCCTTGATGGAGTACACAATGTCTTTCATGTGTCAATTCTTAAGAAATATGTACGAGATGAAAATAATATTATCACAAATTTTGCAGACTTAGAGCTGCAATCGGATTTAACTTACGAGGAAAAACCGATTCACATCTTAGCAAGGGAAAACAAAACCCTCTGAAACAAGAAGATCCTTTTAGTAAATGTATTGTGGAGAAATCAGGGATCAGAAGAAGCTACATGGGAGGCTGAACAAGAGATGGCCAGGAAATACCCTAGCCTATTTGTAACATAAAATCCATGTAATTGTTATAACGTGACCACATACCGGAGATGTACAGAATGATGGATGTCCTATTTATCCTATGATATTTCGGGGACGAAATACTTCTAAGTTGGGGAGATAAAAAAATAAATAAATAAAAATAAAATAAAATAAAAATAACGTTCGACGTGGTGGGATCGAATGTGGGAAAATTTTTTTTTTTATATAATTATCGTTAGCTGGTTAAGTATGATCTACCCATTTAACAAGTTAAGTAAGCCATACTATTTACCCATTTAACCGGTTAAGTGAACCATACCGTGTAACCGTTTAAATGGTTAAGTGAATCATGTCAATTACCCATTACCCGGTTAAAAATATTACGGTGAAAGGGTACTTCTACTTACCCTAGCCGTCATTTTATATTATTATAAAAAAGATGAAAAAGGGGGGACGTCATCTTCATTTCTTCTTTCAGATTGACACCGTCTTCCTCCTTTTCGGGTAATTTTTCTTCCCTTCTTCTTCTTAATTTCTATGCACGGCAAATGTTAAATTAATAATAAAAATTGATAAAAAAATGAGATTTGAAGTCTTAAATCAATAGGAAACAACTAAATCTCAAATTGATGAGAAAGAAAAGAAGTAAACTAAAAATACAAACTTTAAGTCGTTAAAGGCCGACAAGCCGGAAGTTTGAGACAAAGTTGGCGATATGAACAGTGGAGACGGCGGTGGGTTAAGAAATCCGGCCGGCTGGGGCAGCGATTGGGTTGCAATCTGGTTGGGAAAAGTCCCTCAAGGATAGAGGGTTCCCGCACGACCATCTGATCAGAGCGGCGGAGCTCACTGGCGTCGGAATCTACGACGCAATGGCCAGCGGTGGAAATGGCCGAATTGCTGTAATTAACCAATTCCGGCGTCGCCGGGGGTGGTCAGGTAGGAACCATGCAAGGACGGCGGAGCTGGTTGGTGGCGATCGACAGCGTTGACGGCGGCCAGAGGCGAACGAAGCATAGTCGCGACCGTGATCAAATTGATGACTTCGTGCGATGATTGTAGCCAGATCACAAAAGTAGTGGCCGTAATGAAGAGTGCGTCAGAAAATACCTGATTAGAGCTCTATTTTGGAGAAAGTTGGGAAAGATGAAGATGGCAGTTTCATAAATATGGGTTGACTCGACACCGGGTAGAGTTAAAAAAATAATATTAACTCTAAACAAATCTTTAAAAATAATTAATTTAATGCGATACGAGTTAAGTGGCTAAAATAATAAATTAGTTCATGAAATTATGATAATTAATAAAATTACAGTCATGATAAACAGTTAATATTTAATCGGCTTGTTACAAGCGGTTAAATTATTTCGAGGGGTTAATAAGCTATAATCATATAAAAATCGAACTTTTATTAAATTAAATAAGTTACAAATAATTTTATTAGTAATATCCTTAAATTATGATAATACAAATCATTTAGGGAATATACCAATAATAGTAATTAATTATTGGATATAAATTAATAATTATTTTATTAATTGTCAAGTGAGAATTGTAATGGGGATAATTAATTGTCAAGTGCTAAAAAGGACTTAAACAATTATGTCACATGAATAATTAATTATATTACTAAAATTGTTCAAATTAAATATTTAATGTGGCATATTATATATTGACAAAATTTAATAGTTATATTAGTCATTTAGTGCATGCATTTTCTATGCAAATAAAATTATACTTATGTAAAATTTTCTATTTTCATTCAGATTAGGATCATGGTCACAGTGCGAGATTATCTATAAACAAGATCCATATAATTATCGAAATGTTGTATATTTCTTTTTGTCAGCCCTAGTCGACATGAGCCTAAATTCGACCACCATGCACTATGTGCAACCGGGGTCAAGGAATTGACTTAGTCGGACACGGGGCCAAAATTTTAATCGTAATAATTAATGGACTCTAGCGGAGTACCTCCCCGCATAATAATAAATTGAGTGTAGTTGAGTGCCTCCCCGCATAATAATAAATAGAGTGTAGCGGTGTGCCTCCCACATAATAACAAATGGGGTGTAGCGGAATGCCTCCCCGCATAATAATAAATGGAGTGTAGCGGAGTGACTCCCCGCATAATAATAAATGGAGTGTAGCAGAGTGCCTCCCCGGAAAATAATAAATGAAGTGTAGCGGAATGCCTCCCCGCATAATAATAAATAGAGAGTAGCGGAATGCATCCCCGCATGATAATGAATGGAGTGTAGCGGAGTGCCTCCCCACATAATAATAAATGGAGTGTAGCGGAATGCATCCCCGCATGATAATAAACCGCATAATAATAAATGGAGTGTAGCGGAATGCCTCCCCGCATAATAATAAATGGAGCGTAGCGGAATGCCTCCTTGCATAATAAGAAATGGAGTGTAGCAGAGTGCACCCCCCGCATAATAATAAATGTAGTGTAGCGGAATGCCTCCCCGCATAATAATAAATGGAGGGTAGCGGAATGCCTCCCTGCATGATAATGAATGGAGTCTAGTGGAGTGCCTCCCCGCATAATAATAAATGGAGTGTAGCGTAGTGCCTCCCCCCATGGACATGTCAGAATGGACCTGACAACTAGTAACGGACATGTCAGAATGGACCTGACAGTCAATAATGGACATGTCAGAATGGACTTAATTGCCAAAAATCTCTGAATGACCTGAGAGATAATGAATAGATTTTTTATTGACTTGTTTTGTTTGATTATACGGCTTAGTGTTTTAATCACTAACGCGGAATTGCCTCCGCAGGTTAGCAGTATTAGAATGAAGAATAAAAGACTGCTCGGCGGTTCTCTCATTGACTCAGGTTTGGCGAATGGATAATAAGCAGGCTTTCATTTTATTTTCTTGTGTTATAAGTGTGGCTATGGGAAATGGTCCGAAACTGTGGGACGGTTATTTTGTATATTGATGTATGAAACATGAATTATTTTGATAAGTTATAAATTCTAGACTTATTTGTTCATTTATCATTTTAAGTAACACCCGGTCCTGTTCGGACGGGTCATTACTGGGCTAGTTAGTTATGTTTTTCAGTAACACCTGAGCCGTTTCGGTCCATGATATTGCATTTTTGGCTGGGTAGTCATAGAAAAAGTGAGCTACCTTAGTCAGACCGTCTACCACCACCCATATCGAGTCATGCATATTCAAAGTCCTTGGGAGTTTAGCAATAAAATCACAAGTGATACACTCCCGTTTCAAGGTAGGTATTTCTATAGCTTGTAATAATCCACCAGGTAGTTAATGTTGGGGGTTTTGACGAGTTGGCAAGTCTGACACGTAGAAACAAAATCCACCACATCTCTCTTCATCCCAGACCACTAGGAGGTACACTTTAAGTCATGGTACATTTTTGTAACACCAGGGTGTATTGAGAACTTTTAGCGATGAGCCTCTTTGAGGGTACTCCGCCTCAGTACCATATCCTTGGGCACATACAACCTCACCCTAAATCTGATCGCACTGTTGGAATCTATTACCATGTCAAGAGTCTTGTCCAACATCTCATTCAGCTCCTCGCCTTCCATTTGTGCTAGCTTCACCCGGTCAACAAATTCATTGGAGATAACCAGGGTTGCCAGTAATCCTGTTAGTTGTTCCACATGGTTGATAGCCACCATTTCTACTAACATAGCCCAAAGTCTAGCTAGTTGTTGACCCTTGTCCACGTTGCCCTTCTGACTCAACGCGTTCGGCTACAATGTTAGCTTTCCCCGGATGGTATAAGATTTGGAATCCGTAGTCCTTCAAATATTCTATCTACCACCTCTGTCGAAGATAAAGGTCATTTTGGGTGTAAATATGCTTCAAACTCTGGTGATCAGTGAAAACTTCGAACTGTGCTACATACAAGTAGTGTCTCCAAATCTTCTAAGCAAAAACAACTGCTGCCAGTTTCAAGTCATGGGTTGCATAATTTTGCACGTGAATCTTCAATTGGCGAGAGGGGTAAGCCACCACCTTACCTCCTTGCATAAGGATGCATCCTAACCCTACTAGAGACGCATCACTGAAGATCACGAATCCTTCATTGCCATTTGGCAAGTTCAAGACTAGTGCAGTCGTTAGACTCTTCTTTAAAGATTGAAAACTCTCCTCACACTTGCTACTCCATTCAAACTTGACTTCCTTCCTTGTAAGCTTAGTCATTGGCGATGCCACCAAGGAAAAGTCTTTAATAAATTTCCGATATTAGCCTGCTAGCCCAAGAAAACTTCGGATATCAGTGACTGACTTGGGTTGTGGCCAGTCAGTGACTGCTTTCACTTTTGAGGGATCTACTACAACTCTTATTTTTGAGATAACATGACCGAGGAAGTTCACCTCCTTCAGCCAGAAGTCACATTTTGGGAGTTTGGCAAACAATTAATTCTCCCTTAGGACTTGAAGAGTAATGGACAGGTGTTTCACATGGTCCTCCTCATTATTTGAATAGACCAAAATGTCATTCACAAACATGTTAATAAATTTATCCAAGTATGCATGGAATACCGTATTCATAAGCGATATAAAGGCGCTAGTGCATTTGTTAGACCAAAAGGCATAACTAGAAACTCATAATACCCATATCGAGTTTAGAAAGTTGTTTTCTATATATCCGATTCTTTTATTCGCAGTTGGTGATATCCAGACCGCAAGTCTATTTTACAAAATACTTCGGCTGTTTTTAACTGATCAATTAAGTCATCAATTCTCGGTAAGGGATACTGATTCTTGACTGTCACTTGATTGAGCTAGCGGTAGTAAATACACAACCAAAGTGAGCCATCCTCCCATAGTGAAGTACTTGGCCGAATGAAACCTTCCTGCAACAACTCGTCCAATTGACTCTTTAACTCTTTGAGTTCTACTGGAGCCATGCGATATGGTGCCTTAGAGGTTGGTGTTACTCTCAGACCGAATCCAACCCTTGAGCTAGGGTGGTGGATTCTAGTGCTTTCTTTGAGACAACGGACTATGGAAAGTACTGTCCATTGAAAGCTGCAACAAATTCTGCCCATTAGATGGATGAGATCTCACAGTGATAAAAGGTGGTTTTTTCCATGGACTTCCACCAATAAGAGGCTTCCTCCTGAAGCATGCATGTTGCCAACCTCACTTGATAGCGGTGGGGCACAAATAGAGCCCTAAATGTTTTTTCAGTAATGTCTATCCAGCTATCCGCCTTCATTGGATCCGTCCCTCCAACAAAGACTTCAGCTCTATTTTATCGGAACTTTTCCATAGTGTAATGGTCACTATCATCAACAGCTGGTGGCACCACTTATCGGACTACAGGTAGCACTGGGTTTGGATGCTCTCCTCGCTTGCCTAGGTCAGCTAACCCTTCCCGCCATGGGCACTCCCTTGATTATCATCTGGGATGGTTCTGAGACCCATTGCCGAGTTTAAGGCTCCATTCCCTGCTACCACTCCCGGTAACTTGTCAACAATATTTTGGACCACAGAATATGCATTTTCTGAAGCCTGCACTAGTCCCTGTGTTGTAGTCAAGATCTAGGCCAACACATTCTTTGTGTTCGAGTCTGACTGCACAGATCAACTTGACTGTCTATGGGTGCCTGCATTTGAAATATTGAAAATTTTTCCATTATGTCTCATTCATATGTGCTTTAATAAGATTCAACTATGGGAAAAGATAATTACTAGACTTTTCATCAAGGTACTTGAGTCATCAGATGTGAGCTTGTGGGAAACCGTGCTCTGATACCACCTGTAACGACCCAGCCAAAAATGCAATATCGTGGGCCTACCCAGCTCGGATGTTACTCAAAAATATAACTAATCAGCCCTGTAACGGCCCGCCCTAATCAAACTGAGTGTTACTTAAAATGGTGAATGAACAAAGAAGTCTATAATTTATAACTTATCAAAATAACTCGTGTTTGATACGCCAATATATAAAATAACCGTCCCACAGTTTCGGACCATTTCGTATAGCCACATTTATAACACAAGAGAATAAAAAGGAAGTCCACTTATTATTCGTTCACCAGACCTGAGTCGGTGAAAGAATTGCCCAATAGTCTTTATTCTTTTGTCCAACACTATTAACCTGCGGAGGCAATTCCACATTAGTGATTAAAACACTAAACCTTATAATTAAATAAAACAAGTCAATATAAACCCCATCAATATTTTTCAGTTCAGTCTGAGAATATGGGTTGTCAGGTCCATTCTGACATGTCTGTTACTGACTGCCAGGTTCATTCTAACATGTTCGTTATTTGCTATTAGGTTCATTCTAACATGTCCAAACTAGCTATCAGGTTCATTCTAATATGTCTGTTATTAGCTGCTAGGTTTATTCTGACATGTCCGTTACTTGCTGTCAGGTCCATTCTGACATGTCCATTATTGGCTGTTAAGTCCATTCTAACACGTCCAGCTGTCAGGTCGATTATGGCATTATTGGGCTATCATGTCAATTCTGACATGTCCATTATGAGACTATGGGATGTCATGTCCATTCAGAGCTTATAGGGTGTCAGGTCCATTCTAACATGTCTATTATGAGATTATGAAGGGTGTGGCCTTGTGTCTTACTGAGTCATTTCCTCAACCCCGGTTGCACTCGGTGCATGGTGGTCGAATCTGGGCTCAGGCCCACAAGACTGCCCACAAGAGAAAATACAACATTGTAAATGATTATACGGACCTGGTCAGCTGTACGTAAACCCACAACTACAACTAACAATCCTAATCTGAACGAAAATATAAAATTATACATAAGTATAGTTTTATTCGAGTAGAAGTGCATGCAATTACATGATTCATATATTTATCAAAAATAAAAATTCGACAATACAAAATATTCCACATTCAGAAATATTAAAGTTTTCCACAACTCTAGTGAGATAATTAATTATTCATATGACTTAATCATTTAAGTTCTACTTAACATTTAAATTAATTATCTAAATCATAATTCTCGCTTGACAATTAATAAAATAACTATCAATTTGTAAACAAATATTTAATTGCTATTATTGGAATATTTTTTAATTGATTTGTATTATCCTAATTTAATGTTGTTACTATTATGATGATTATTTAATTTAGTAAAGGTTCAAACTTTCTTTATTTCATTATGTTGTTTAGTGTTCTTTACACATTTATAATTTATTAACCAATATTCTACCTTGCTAGCTCATTATCAAATAATTACCTTATTTACCCAATATCAAATTTAATATGGTAAAGGTGAGATCTTTATTTTATTAATTACTTATATCCATTCGATTTAATTTAATTTATTGTAATAAGCCGGTTAATTGTCAACCGTTTTTTCATGACGTATTTTTATTATTTATGGCGATTTCATATAATAATTAATTAGTTTAGCAACATTAACCCGTAACCCATTAGAATAATTATTTTTGAGGATTTATTACGAGTTCGTATTATTTTTAACCCGAACCATATCGAGTCCAGCATAATTTACAGAATTGTCATCTTCTTCTTCCCCACGCTCTTCTCCAAACAGTAGCCGCCCACTTCGCCGCCGCTGTCATATGCCTCCGGCCACCGTCAATCGTCGCCGCCCAGCTCCGTCATGTTGTTGTCGTGTCACCCCGACCAACCCCGGCCTCCTTCCAGCCCTGCGATGCTTGTATCGCCCTCATTTCAATTATTCCGCCGCACCTAGCGATGCGCTCGCGTCGTCGATTCCGCCACCAGCGAGCTTCGTCGCCACAATTTGGTGGTCGTCTCGGCACCTTCCATTCAGAAACCTTTCCCAACAAGATTGCAACCTAATTACTGCCCCAAATTGCTGGATTTCCTCAACTACCGTCGACACCTCTATTTTGAGCTCTATTTTTGCCATCCTTCCCAACTCCACCCAATAACATCTGCAATTCCGCCACCCATCGGAAACTTGGAGCACAGCGAGCAGTCCCCTCAACCCAGCAGCGAGAGGGCCGTTCGAGGGTGTGAGGGCTGTCTTGAAAATCTTTGCCTACGATCGCCCACCTTGCCCAAAACTCAGGCTCATCGTCATGGACGACTTCTAGTTTTATTTCTTGTTTTGTTCTTTTCCTTTTTGTTGATTTGAGACTTTAATTCCATGATTATCAAGTTTATTATAAATTCAACATATGCATGCATGAAAATTAAGAAGAAGAGGAAAAGAGGAAAAATACCCAATCATGGAAGAAGCTAGCGCCAGTCAGAAGGAGAAATGGGAATGACGCCCCCCATTACCCATTGTATAATGAAATGACGGCTAGGGTACGTGAAAACACCCTTTGCCCGTATTTCACTTAATCTGATAACTGGGTAAATGATACGTTTCACTTAACAGGTTAAATGATAATTAACCTAGTAATGAATACTTTTCACTTAACTGGGTAAATAATAATTAGCCGAGTATATATTATAATATAAATGGTAATAATAATTATCCAACGTCTGATCTTACCACGACGAATATATTATCATTTATTATTATTATTATTTTCTGAGTCTTTACATATTTATATAGTATAAATATATTATTATTTAACAATTAGAGTATTGTTCATGTTACATATCAAATTATCTATGAGTGCACTTTCTTGATTATTTATTTATTTAATATTTATTATTATTACATCTCAATTTTGTGCAACATGTTTAGTTATAGGTTTGTTAGCGTTGTTTTCTTTATTAGAATGTATTGATGATATGAGCACACACCTCAACCATGCATCATATATTGGTGTTACTATTTTACTTACTTGTGGGTTCGATGTAGGTTTTGGAGTCCGAGCTTGCCGTAGATGTGTAGATACGCTTGGAGTTTTGATCATAGGTCCATAGGACTCTCCCTCTTTACTTGACTCCTTGTGTGTATAGTTTAATCGTGTTTTAGATGTAAGACGACATCAGATGTGTTTTATATGATCCTTCCATTGTCGGGCCATTTAATTGTGTTTTATTCACATCTTTAATAAAACTGCAAAGATGAGATCCCTTGTTGGTTTTCAAACTAAAGCTCCAAAAATGTATGATACAACAAGCCTATTCCCTGAGCCTATTATATAAGTATGTATATTTTTACGGATTTCATGAATAAGAGAATGAGTGGTACGAAGATATGCATGGACTGCACTAGTACTCCTTCAAACCTTGAGGTAGTGCAGTGTATGATGGTACTGCATAATGTAGCACATTTCTGGAATTTGTGGTACTAACTTAACCATTCCTTTTACCACTTGTGTACCAGGGCCCACGATATAGAAGACCTGAGGGCGTATGCATTGTATGCATGAATATGATTATAAGCCGCACATGCGAGCTGGCATTTGTTTAAGTATGTTAGGTTACCGCCCAGTGTGAGGCAATCTTGAAGTTTCATAAACTTTCGTGGGTAATGGAATACCCATTTGCCAGTTTATATTAATTATTTTTCGGACCAGTAACATTTATTATTGCCATTTTTCATATAATATATATAGCTCAAGTGTGTATAGTGTTTATCTATCCTCCAACCAAAGTCGACTCCATATTGTTTACTTTTATTTGTGTTCGATGTGTTTTGACGTGTATTTAATAATGTCTTCCATTGTCATGACACGAAGAAGGTTGTTTCGATCTATTTTATCGATCGAGTCATACCAACCGACAACTTTAAACTTGACTCGACTCGATCACAACATTTCTGATTCAGTTCTTAATTGAACCAAAATTGGAGTGTTACATTCACCAGGCCTACTTTTTCCCTTCCCCTCCTCTTCACTCCTTTCTTCCACCTTAAACTTCATCTCCTTCACCTGCTGAGCTTCCTCTTCACTTCCTAGCCTCTTCCAGTAGCTGTCTGAGCCCTCAAACTATCCAGTCTCGAAGCCCTCTTCCCCTTTGGTTTCTTTCCTCCTTGGTGGCATGTGTTCTTTGTAGTTTCTCTTTTTGATTTGCTTGCTTGTTGCTTTCTGTGTGTAGTATCTTGATGTGTCTAGCTTGTTCTAGCTTGTAGCTTGCTCTATCTTGTAGCCGTAGTTTCTTTTATGGTTGGTTTGAAGCTTTTCTTGCATGTGTATTATGAGATATGCCCTTTACATGCTAGTCTGCTTGTGTATCTCATCATACATGACCTTAATGTTCTAGATCTTCCATATCTCACTCATATGACATTATAAAAATGTGTTCTTTATTGTATTTTACTCCTGACTCACATAGCTTGGAATCCATGTACATTTTTTTACACATCCAGCTACTGTATCATGTTTAGATCATGTCAAAATATATGTATAAAGGTTGTTCTGTTTCTATGCCTAATCTGTGATGCTAATTGTGTGATTTTTGTCTCTATGTATTTATCATTTATGTGAATGTTTTGCTTATGTTTAGATGTAGGAAATTGCTACATGTCCATAAAATTTCACACTAATTGACATCATTAAGGGAGTGAACAATACATATGACCAAGAACTCCAAACACTATCCTGCGAGGGACTGTGCTAGTGGTTGACTTAGGTTAATTAAACCAACCACTAAGAAACAACCCAAAATCCTGATAAATTAACTTAAGATCTAATAATTGTTTACGGAAAATCTACCAAACATTAGCTTAATCTGAGCTCATTTGTGTAGTATGTTAATTACTCTTTCTGAAATTTGCAAAGTGGGGGATTTAACCCTAATCTCTATCATTATTTATAAAATTTCATTCATAGGGGTTTCTAAGTGTAAAATTCCATGACATTTTTCACAGACATCATATTGGAAGTTCACTAGGCCCATTTGAAATTTCAAAACCAATGGTCACCTAAACAACCTATTAGGAATTTCCCTTCGATCTTATATAGGCCAATTTTGAAATTCCAGTGTCTTAGGCAAATAATCCTCATTTTCACTTGGATGACTCAGATAGGTTTTAGGCCTAATAGTTTTTGGAGATGAAGAACATAGCGTTATGAGATCTGGTGAATGTTTCCTTGAATTTAGGTCTACTGGAACCCCATGAACGAAGCCCACTAAGTTAGATGTGTGGCCCTGGCCCATCAAATCTAGAAATAGCCCAATAAATAGGTGGATATAAAAACCGAGTGAGCTCATCATATGTCCAGTGCACAATAAAAATCAGGATTATACCTTAGCCCATTAGTAGTAAACCCACCAATTTTAGCCTAATCAAAACCTATGTATGTGGCTAGAAAATACATCCAATTTACGTAGTCCAAGAAATTCCTTTTGGTTTAATTATGGTTTAGTTTAATTAATCCTTAATGAACCTCTAAGCCTCTTTAATCATAATTAGTCAAGTTAATAGTAATTAAGGTGTAATTAATTAGCATAATTAGGGTGTTTATGTTTAATCAAGTGTTGTTGCATGATTCAAGTCTTTGCCTTTGTTGTGTCTTGTCTAGAATTTTATTACTTCATCTCATTCTGGGACTCGCAGAGTGAGCTTGTCGTGCTAGGCCAAGAGCTCTACTCACCAGTCTGTAAGTTTTCTTGTGCTTGAAATCTCTACTTGATTCTTTGAGTGATCATAATGATCGTAATAGGGATAATGCATATTTGAATTGGGGTTGTTGTAGGAAGCCCCAGGAACCTCCAAATCTTCTTGGAGGTAAGGTTTCTCCTTTCTCCTCTATTCTTGTGGTTGTATGTCTATGTGTGCTTATATGAGTACCGTTTGGTACTTTTATTGGATTTTATGCATATATATCTTTCGGTTAGGATCATTTTGTCTTTAGTTTGAACATTTTTCAAGCTATAATAAAATAGTTATGATTTTTATACCGTAGGATGTTAGTTTCATGGACACTTGTGGTTAACTTGGTCATAACTCACTCAATTCATGACATAAAAATATATTCTTGGTTTCATATGACTCTTGATTCATATAGCTATATGTCCATATGCTCATGCACATGTTTTTCATGCCTAAATGATAGTTGAAAATGTATAAAGTCGTTGACTTTTGCATGTTAAAATCAGTCTTCCATGTTTCAACATTTTTATGTCCTATGATGTTGCTCTTTGACTCAAATCTTTTATTCATGTTTAGATCTATGGCCAAGCTTTACACCACAAAAAAATGAGACTAAGAAAACATTATTAAGAGCATTAACAAAACTGGAAATAAAAGACTATGCTCTCTATTAGCTAAGACAATGGTAATGGCTACGCTTGTGGTACTAAAAGGAACTATTAATAAGTCTCTTAAAACCTTGAGAAAATTTAAAAAATGTTCTAAAAAATGTCAACTGTAAATCTGGAAAGTTTGAACTCATTTGGAGTCCATTCAGCTGGGTGACAAGAATAGGGTTTGGGAGTATACCGATCTGTAAGGTGAAAACCTGGGTTAAGAAGCTTCGAAGTTTATTATTGGAAAATACGGTAGAGTTTGTTCTCTGGAATTTTACCCACCTCATGTCATGTTTGTCCCTCATTCCTTGGTGAAGTTTCAGGTCTTTTGGAAACCATTAAGGAAGCAAAAACATTTTCCTCTCTTAGGTGGCACGCTTCTACCCAGACATTTCTCTAACATAAGCTTCTGTTTCAGATTTTCTCTAGCTTTCTCTAGACCTTTTCTGATCCCAATATTTTGAACAAACCTTTATCATGGTCTTAGGAATCCATAAAAAATGTCTTGTTATTTTTAGAATGCAGAAGCGCTTGAACCAAATCAAGCAAGTTAGTTGTGTAGCTCAAAACCATAGTTTATATAAACGACCTATTATGTTTATGGCACTAGGAACCCCGTTAGCCCATAGTTCCTAACCTCCATAAAAATTAGGATATTACCTAAGCCTATTAAGAGTAATCCGAGTGAGTTTCAGCCCATTCTAAACCTGTATAAGTGGTTAAGTAATTAAACTAATTTAGGCAACTATTGTAAGATAAGTTAAGGGCATGGGTTGGGTAAATTGCAAACCAACCTTAATTATGTATTTCACCCTCTAAACCTAAGTAAAAGACTCAATTTTATAAAGGACGAAACTATGAAAGCTTAAGTACATTATGTAGGCTATGTACTCAATTTTATAAAGGACGAAACTATGAAAGCTTAAGTACATTATGTAGGCTATGTATGATATGTATGCTATGTATGTCATGTATTATGTATATGAATGTGAATGTATGTTTACGTAAGTGAGGATTTCCCTAGTGTGCATGCATGACTAGAGTATGACTCTAGTTCATTTCATGAATCAAACACACAGATAGAGCTTACTATTGTTGGTCGAGGAATTTTGCTCACCAGTCTATAGGTTTCCCTATGCTTGCTCTTTCCCTACTTGGCTCCTTGAGGGTGTTTACTTGAGTCTTTACGATAGGACAAGTTATTGGCATTTTATCGGACCCACTAATATCGAGCCATTTAATCGAATTTTCTTCAAGTTTAATAAAACTTCAAGGTTGAGATCCTTTATTGTTTTTGAACATAAGATCCAAAAAATTTTATTATGAAATCCTTCCAAACCTTGCATGTACAAATATGTAAGTTCTATTTTCATGATAAGTGTGTATGGAGATATGAAGACTTTGCTAGTATTCCTCCCACCTCGTGTGGTACCATTATATTGGGTACTTCAAACACAACATGTTTCCCAAAATTGTGGTACTAACAAGTTCCATGACATCTCAGTCATGGCCGGTGAAATAAAGAGGAAATGTAAGTATATGACTATGTGTATGTATGTAAGAATTGTTGAGCATCCTAGCCGGCTCATGACCACTGAGAGTTCTTAGTGCACGTCAGAGGCTACGTATGACATGTAAGCCATTCTTGGAAGTTTTAAATTTTTTTGTGGATATTGAGAACTGATTCGACAATTTAATTATTTTTGTAGTTTCCTGCATACTCAGTGATCTTTTGATTACTATCCTTTTTCTATTATATATATATATATATATA